>JAWHQI010000750.1:0-159143 GCA_033032865.1 Dactylorhiza incarnata
CCACATTTGTACAAATGTGCAGGAACTGGGAAGGAGGAGATTGCTGAGTAAAGGAGAGGTGGACCTGCGCGTCGGCAATGGAGCAAGAGTTGCTGCTGTAGCCGTAGGGGTTTACCGTCTTTCTTTGCCCAGTGGGCTTGTAATAGAACTTAATAATTGTTATTATGTTCCGACCATAACTAGAAATATTATATCCATTTCATGCTTAGACATGATTGGATTTTCTTTTATAATTAAGAACAATTGTTGTTTTATATTTAAGAATGATGTTTGTTATGCTGTAGCTCAATTGTTTAATGGTCTTTATGTTTTGAACCTAGACCATCCGATCTATAATGTAGATTATAATAAAAGACTAAGAACAAATGACTCAAATCCTACATATCTCTGGCATTGTCGTTTGGGACATATAAACGAGAAGCGCATATCCAAGCTCCATAAAGATGGACTATTGGACTCATTTGATTATGAATCATTCGAGCGATGCGAGTCTTGTTTGTTAGGCAAGATGACTAAAGCCCCTTTCACTGGTTATACTGAGAGGGCTGAGGATCTCTTGGGTGTTGTACATAGTGATGTATGCGGACCCATGAGTTCTATGGCTAGAGGTGGGTATTTTTACTTCGTTACATTTACTGATGATTTCAGTAGATACGGATACGTGTATCTTATGAAGTGCAAATCCGAAACTTTTGAAAAGTTCAAAGAGTTTAAGAATGAAGTGGAGAACCAATTGGGTAAAAAGGTTAAAGCACTCCGATCTGATCGAGGTGGCGAATACCTGAGTCATAAGTTCCGTGATCATCTGAAAGAGTGTGGTATTGTATCATAGCTCACTCCACCTAGGACACCGCAGCATAATGGTGTGTCTGAGAGGAGAAATCGTACTTTGTTAGACATGGTACGGTCGATGATGAGTCATGCAGACTTGCATGTTTCCTTTTGGGGTTTTGCTTTAGAGACTGCTGCAATAACACTGAATCGCGCTCCAACGAAAACGGTTCTAAAGACACCATATGAGATATGGACTGGGAAGCGTCCTAGTATGTCATTCATTAAAATTTGGGGCTGTGAGGCATACGTACGACGTTAAATGCCTGACAAGCTGGAACCCAAATCAGATAAGTGTTATCTGGTGGGATATCCTAAGGAAACGAAAGGATATTACTTTTACCTACCGTCTGAGGGCAAAGTGTTTGTCGCAAGGACGGGTGTCTTCTTGGAGAAAGAGTTCTTGTCAAGAAAGACGCAAAAGGTAGAACTTGAAGAAGTTCAAGAACCACAAGTAGTGAATGAACCAGAGTTGGATTCTGAGCCAGGACTACAAGATGTTGTAGCTGGAGAACCTGCTCAAGAGACACAAGTCCTACGTAGATCTGGTAGACCAAGATTTGAGCCTGAGAGATATGGATTTCTCGTGTCTCAAATAGGTAATGTGTTGCTTATGGATCATGATGATGAACCAGCGACCTACCAAGAGGCTATGAATGGACCGGACTCCGACAAATGGCTTGAGGCTATGAAATCCAAAATGGACTCCATGTATACAAACCAAGTTTGGTACTTGGTGGAACCACCTGAAGGGGTACGACCCATAGGGTGCAAGTGGGTCTTCAAGAAGAAGACCGACATGGATGGGAATGTACAGACATTCAAAGGGCGACTGGTAGCTAAGGGTTTCAAGCAAATTCATGGTGTTGACTATGATGAGACCTTTTCCCCTGTTGCCATGGTAAAGTCCATTAGGATATTGCTTGCTATTGCTGCGTATTATGACTACGAGATCTGGCAGATGGATGTCAAAACGGCTTTCCTAAATGGAAACCTCCTTGAGGAAGTGTACATGACACAACCCGAGGGTTTTGTATCCCCAAATGAAGCCACTAAAATATGCAAGCTGAACAGGTCCATCTATGGATTGAAATAGGCCTCTAGAAGTTGGAATCTTCGTTTTGATGAGAAAATCAAAGAGTTTGGTTTTGTCAAGAATGAAGATGAACCGTGTGTTTACAAGCGAATCAGTGGGAGCATTGTTGTCTTCCTGATATTGTATGTAGATGACATACTGCTGATCGGGAATGACATACCTACTCTGAAAGTTGTTAAGAACAACCTAGGGAACTGCTTTTCTATGAAGGACTTGGGTGAAGCGACTTACATACTCGGTATTAAAATCTATAGAGATAGATCGAAGAAGTTGTTGGGTTTGACCCAGAGTACGTACATTGAAAAGGTGTTGAAGCGGTTCAACATGCTTGAGTCCAAGAAAGGATTTTTGCCCATGTCTCATGGTGTGAATCTCTCTAAGGACCAATGTCCAAAATCTTGTGAAGATAAGGACCGCATGAAGTTGATTACATATGCTTCGGCAATTGGGTCAATCATGTATGCAATGTTTTGTACTCGACCCGATGTCTCTTTTGCTTTGAGCATGACTAGCAGGTATCAGTCTGATCCCGGTGAATGTCACTGGATAGCCGTAAAGAATATCCTGAAGTACTTGAGAAGGACTAAGAATGTATTCTTGGTATATGGTGGAAAGGAAGAGCTCGTTGTAAGTGGTTACACGGATGCCAGCTTCCAAACTGATAGGGATGATTCGAAGTCTCAGTCAGGGTTTGTGTTTTGCCTGAATGGAGGAGCTGTAAGCTGGAAGAGTTCCAAGCAAGAGACCGTTGCTGATTCTACAACTGAGGCCGAGTATATCGCTGCGGCAAATGCAGTGAAGGAGGCTGTATGGATTAGGAAATTCATCGGCGAGCTAGATGTAGTTCCTAGCATTGTTAGTCCCGTAGTTCTCTACTGTGATAACAATGGTGCAATTGCACAATCTAAGGAACCTAGATCCCATCAGCGCTCCAAGCACATACTTCGGCGGTTCCATCTTATTCGTGAGATTGTCGAACGAGGAGATGTGAACATTTGCAGAGTGCCGACTGAGGAGAATATTGCAGATCTACTGACAAAGCCTCTCGCGCAGAGAAAGCATGATGGTCATACTAGATCAATGGGTATACGATACCTGAGTGATCAACTCTAGTGGGAGTCTTGTGGGTTGCATGTAAAATATATATTCTGTTGGCTATTTATTATTTATTCATATGATGAATTGTGTACCAATTATTTCCTTTTACAATTAATGGCAAGTTCTTTTATTATGATATACTTTTTCTATATGATAGAATAAAATTCGTGATAAATACCCTTAGAATGTTCGCTTCCATAGGACATCAAGTATGTGACTTGAATGTGAGAGCCTATGATTTCGAAGCTTCATTCTTAAAAGGTCCCTGGTCGAGGTATCATCGTAGAAGCTAAGGGTGATGATGATACATTAAGACTAGCATGTGTGTTGACTGATGACCGGTTCTCACAGGTCATGATATTGTGGTATCAAGTCATCACGTGGGTACTTGTTAGTGAACAAGTTGTACTGGACAGACCCAACCTGAGACTACTTTGTGGATTGTTACTTAAAAGTGTCACAAGTAGGTCTCATTTGACAATGGTGTTGTGGTCCTTTGACCTGAAGTCACAACATTCATCGAGTGAGGAAGAGCGTGCTTTGATGTCATCTAAAGTCTTCCTTGAAGAAGGTTGATGATAAGGGTGGTCGTTGGGTACGTTACGAATCATTTAGGTGTTTGGGTGTGAGCAGATATGGGATTTGTCCTCCTATATAATAGGAGTTGCATCCATGGGCCCCTTGATGGAATTGGACTGAGAAATGCATGGCCATGCTTGGTTGAGTCAATATGTGATATTGAGCTTACCATTCTCTGGAAGTCCGTTCTAGATCAAGAAACTTGGATTGAGCTATTACGAGGCTGACACGGTCCATGCCTCTAGTTCTTTCCGGATGTATGGGACAAAGGGACAAAGACAACGCTGGAACATTGGTCATAAAGGCTTATGAGTTATGAACTCTTATTGCTTGGGGAGCAATGATGCATTGCTAGATGCCGCTCATTGTTTGTGAGGTTTTTGTTTGATACTTTCAAGATCAAGTGGGAGACTGTTGGAGTTACCATTGTGATCTAGAAGTGGTCAAACATGTAATGTCACTGCCAACGCGATATGAGCCTGCAGAGTCGTACATAAGAGCATGTGGAAAAGATGGAAGATTGACTGTGTTGGTAAAGGTTACCAATCACCATATAGAATGGGGGAGGTCCAGCAAGTGTTGCTGTCTGAATTCATCGGGTTTACACGGATAGAATTCGTCGGAATTCGTCGGATATGATTCGTCGAATTCGTCGGATTGTTCCGTGGAATCCCGACGAATTGTTACAGAGATCCTTAACTCGGCAAATGTTGTCGTCTGATATGATTCGTCGGAATTCGTCGGATTCGTCGGATTGTTCCGTGGAATCCCGACGAATTGTTACAGAGATCCTTAACTCGGCAAATGTTGTCGTCTGATACGATTCGTCGGAATTCGTCGGATTCGTCGGATTGTTCCGTGGAATCCCGACGAATTGTTACAGAGATCCTTAACTCGGCAAATGTTGTCGTCTGATGTGATTCGTCGGAATTCGTCGGATTATCCCGTGTAAACTCGACGAATGCTGATTCGTGAAATCCCGACGAATTTATACAGAAAGAGTTCTTTTTCTGTATGGACTGCGGATAGCGATTCTTTTAGGTCTGTTTATACTTCGGCTATAAATAGAACTTAATCTTAAGGGTTCAGGATGCTCTTCTTACGCCTCCTGGAAGAAGACCCGACGGAAGGTGTTCCGCCCGAACCCTAGACGGAAGTGTTCCGCCGCCCCGTTCGCCTCCGCCGACCCCCCCTTCCGGCGATCGTCGCCGTGGATGTTCTACCTGGAGCGAACCTAGCAGTTCGTGGAAGTGCAAGGTGTAGTCGTTCTTCTCCTGGCTCGTGTGGATCACTGTAGAGACGTAGACATAAGTCTACGTGAGAACTCTCTTTGTCGCCAACAGGAATCTTCTTCGTGGAGCATCTAGGTTGGATTTGATCCAATCCCGCAAAGGTAATTTCATACCTAGCATTTTGTTAACTTCTTGATTCAATATTCATGGCCCGATCAAAGTCTTTTGGGTTGCTTCTCTTTATTTCCGCTGCACCTACATGTGATGTATGGTTCTAGAAAAACCCAACAAACCCCACCTACTCCCCCTAAGTCCCTTAGGGAGTCCCTTGGGTCAGAAGGACCCATTAGGGTCAACCCAATTGGCCAAACTGACCAAACTCAATTCTACCCCCAAGTAGGTCAAACCACCCAATTAGGGTTAATTAAGGCTCAATTCACCTAATTGAATTCCCCCAAATCCACTTAACCGTCAAGGGAGGCCAAAGGATTCAACTTTGACCCATTGGGCCACTCAATTTCATCAATTTGACTAAAGTCAACCCTTGGTCAACATCATACCAAATTGGCCTAATTAGACTAAATTGACCTAATGTGGGCCCCACCATGATCCAATCCACCATTTATTGTGCATATGGACCCATGAACACCATTTGGGGTCAGCCCAGTCATCAATTTGACCAAGTCAACTCAAAAGTCAACACTTGGTGAAATATGCCAAAATTGGGCTTATATGAAATTAAACCAAATTTTCATGAGTTAAGGCCCACCATAGAGGACCATTCTGAAGCCCAACCACCAATTATCATGCACGCCCCTCTGAATTTGAAATATCATGACATGCAAGGGGTGAATTTGGGATTTCCCCCAATTTGGAATGAGACAAACCATGAATTCATGGGGGAGAGATCCACTTGGCACTCCAATGCTCTTCCCAAGCTTCCCTCTACACTCCCCAGACCTTTTGGCATCAATGCCTTGCTGTCATGAGGCCAGGTGGAGGCAATTCACATGAATTTTCCTTTGGCCGAGAGCTCCATTCATGTCTTTTCCCTATATACACCTCCACAGCCCCAATTGAGAGCACCACAAGCTTCAGTGAGCTTAGAGAAGGAGAACCCCCCTGTCAATTGAAGGAGACGACCCCTGTGCACATAGATAGTCATGGATGCAATGAGGAGCTCGGCCATGGCCCCCAAGAGGATTACACACTCCATTAGCTCCAATCAGGCAGGCATTCCTTCTTTCCTCCCCTAGTGCTAGAATCCTCTTCTTCCCGTTTTGAATTTGATGGAATAATGGCGATTTTGCCATCTTCCCGTTCGAGCTCTAAAGCTTTTCCAAATCCCGCCCCATTTTGTCTACAAGCCACCTCCGACTGCCATTTCATCGACTATCGACAACCAACCCTCGGTCGGAGGTGGTGACGTCGTGCTTTTGGCCGAACATGCCCTCATGTGGTCGAAATAAGGGGGAGAAATTGGCCCAGGAGGAGTTAATCTTATCCCTTGGCTCAAGGAGGAAGATGACTCCTCTACCGTTAGATCTGGGAAGATATACTATACACAGACCTTATTTAATTATAATATTTGTTATTTGGAAATCCTGCCTGATCTTAAACTAATTATAGAAAATACATAGAAGCTAATTCAAAAAATGTGTCCAACATGAATTATGTAGCCCTAGGTCCATAGTATTTTTAGAAATTGAGTTCACTCAATTTGGAGTAATGTAGCTCCCTCAGCACCACTTTTGGTGGGATTGGTCCTAGGGTAGGCCAGATTTTTTATTTTAAATATCTCTTAGATGGTAACTATAATGGGGCTGAAATTTGGGTCATGCATGCATGTGCCCTAGCACTATCTTGTGTCCAAAAATAAGATTTTTAGGAAAACATTTTTCTATAGTTTTTTCCACTACTTAATTTATCTTATTAATGTAATTTAAGGAGTTGGACACATCAAAATGACCCCAAATTTTGGTGGCATACTTATTAAGTCATCAATTAGCCTTGATAAAAATTTGGATGCAATTGGACCACTGCATGTTGGGTTGTTCCACTTGCATGTCTTTGCATGGTATGAGGTGTGGTGTGCATATAGCCCAAAAAGGTATTTTGTGAACCTAGCACATTTGGCTTGGTCGTAGCCTCTGAAATTTTAGCCACATCTTTGTCATGGCATAATACATCACCTCAGAGAAAATTAAGAGTTTTGGGATCTAAAAACCTAATTAATTGATTAAATCAAAATATGCCCCCTTTATGTAATTTTTAAATGTTTATGGCTAAAAGGTTTTAGGAAATTATGAGACTCTGATAAATCACTTGGAACATCATTTGGAACTTCTGGAAATTTTGTACAAATTCAGAGAAGTATTTTCTTGGTTTCTAATTAAATCTTGACTTGACACATTTCAAAACTATTGAAATTTTATTAAGGGAAATGAGTTGAAAAATCTTGAAACTCTGGAAAAACATTTAAATCTAGTTTTGAACCTCTGGAAATTTATTTGGAAATTTTGTGATCATTTGCCTTGCAAAATTTCAATAATATCTTTTGTCACACTTTTGAATTAAGGAAATGAATATCATGAAAAATGCCTGACAAATTATGATTCTCTGGGTTTGACCTTATTTCATTAATATGTATCATAGGAAATTTTTGTGGAATTTTCTGATGTATATTTCTCGTACTTCATTTGTAAAGTAATATATAGAGATTATTAGTAACAAATAAATATTGTTGATTTAAAGGAGTTGGAAAATTTTGAAACTCTACAAGGACATTTAAAATCCAGTTTTGAACCTCTGGAAATTTATTAGAAATTTTTGGGGATCATTTGTCTTGCAAAATTTCAATAATATCATTTGTCACACTTTTGAATTAATGAAAAGAATATCATGAAAAGTACCTGAAAAATTATGATTCTCTGAGTTTGACCTTATTTCATCAATATGCATCATAGGAAATTTTGATAGAATTTTTAGATGTATATTTCTAGTACATCATTTGAAAAGTGACATTTAGAGGATATTATTCATAAATAGATATTGTTGATTTAAATATGTTGGAAAATTTTAGAAACCTTGCCCATCTTAATATCTTATTTAAAGTTGTCTTTGTTAAATTACTTAGATTAATTGGGCATTTGGATATGAACCCTCAGGTGTTAAATGACATGGAAAAAGAAATAACAATTTTATTTTAGGAGCAAATTAATCAGGAAAACAATGAAATTTTTGCAGTATCTCATCCATGCCCTTATTGAGTTATCATACAAATTTCAGAGCCCTATACCCAAGGGTTTGAAATATAGATTTCAAAGAGTACATTTAGTTCATGTAGGCATGATGTGCGTTTAGTAAAGGCCTAAATTAGTGATTAAGCCACCTAGATCCTGGAGAATCTGAATGAAACTTGGAGCACATCGACATTTTATTTAGGGTTTCAAAAGTAAAATTGTAAAGTCTTATGAACTTGATTATCAGTTACATCTTATAAGGACCATAGTTTATACCCTTGGTCAAGGTGGTCTGCAGATAACAAATCTGCATTTAGTGGTTGATGCACTCTTGAACATGACACACAGTCCCAACGACCTTAGATTTGTTAAGTGCTACATAAGAGGGTGGGTAGACCAATTTATTTTAAACCTGGTCCCTGACAAGTTGGTGTGCGGTTAGACAAATGTTTAAAACTGGATTACTAGATCTGAAAAGAGAATGAGACGGTACGTGCCACCAGAAACTACAGTATATGTTAAGCTTTTGGGACTAGTCTTAGATCGTGATCAAGTGAAAGTAAAGTGAGGAAAATCTGGTCAACAAATAATGGGCAGCACTGAGATTCAATTGAAGATCAACGTCCCCCCCCCCCCCCTAAATAACTAAAACCCATTTTAGGGACCTATAGTAAGAAGAGAGGTTGTGGGAGGTATGGGTAGCCACCAATAATAATAAATATCTTGAGAAAGGGAGGTTTAAGATGTCACCCCATCGTACCTCCTATTACCGATGCGAGCCTTTCATCGGGTAGACCTCGGGAAGTCCAAAATGCACCCTAAACATCTAAAGTCAACAAAAGAGTGCGAAGACTAGATGATTTAGGAATATGAATGAATCGTACACTTATATCGTAGGTGACTAGCACTTTATAGATTGGAATGGACAAGTCTGCCCATGGAGTCGTAGGCTTGGTAGTTATAAAGGACGGGTTAGTCCTGCGAGCAGTAGGCTCAGTATTGATGAAGGACGGTTTGGTACTGCAAGCAGTAGACTCGGTAAATATGTCTTGTGAGCCGGAGGCTCAAATTATAGAGATGATACATAAATGCATGTGCATAAAATGTGGTGGGTCTTCAATACTAGCATAGTCGACACACCGACGGAAGTACGATGACTCGACAAGTGGTAGGAGTCTAAGGGGGCCAGAATAATTTTACTGTGCATTTAAAAGATCCTAACTTAGCCATTTAAGGTCTGGCTCCTTCGGGTCCAGCAAGAGTATGCAGGAGTTTATGAGTACCAAGTCTGGTTCCATAGCGTATGTTAGGGCCTAGGTCTGGTAGTGTGTTATACCCACCTAGGTGAGGAGACGCATGCTTCTCTACCACCATTTGACCACGACGGGAGGTGACCGAGAGGTTAGCTACCTCCGAAAAGTGGGAACTAAATGTTTGTGCGTACAGAGTCGTGTGGGTGAGTTGCATGTGTGTGAACCTTCAACATAGACATTGCATTTCATACACATCATACATATAAATCATGACCCCCATCGTATAATCTAGCATGAGCTTCCTTATACGATGGGCTTTGCAAAATGACCCCTTAACTTATAACACTGTATGGGCTTTCCTTATAAGTTAAGGTTACCTTCTTAATTGTTAGTTAGTTCTTACTTCCTTTACTCACTTGGTTATTCTTTTATTGTACTACATTATATAACCTTGTTGCGGGTTGCTTAGGGCTCTTGGTAGACCGGTCGAATTGAATCACCTTAGCTCGGGAGCGAACCAAGCGCGCAAACAGTCACAGAGAAATTCGTTGAGTACACTGGGATGTTTTAACGTGGAAAAACCTGGAAAGGGTAAAAAAACCACGCGGTCGGGGCTGCGTCGACCAAACTTCACTATCTTCTGAGAGGTTACAATCCGGTGTTTAGAATTCGAACGCGACAGGCCGCCACTCATTACAATATTAGAGAGAGAGAGAGAACGTTCCGAGGGTGACCGGCCACCTCTCAGAAAAAACTAAGTCTTTTCCTTCTGAGAACGGTAGAGAACGAAAGTGAGGATGCCTTGTCCGCTTTCGTGAAGATGAAAGTGAGAGCGTTGTGTCCTCTTTCGTGAGAGCGAAAGTGAGACTGCCGAGTCGCCTTTCGGGACGAAGGAAAACTTCAAGTCCACGAAGGAGATCTTCAAGCGCCGAAGGAGAAATCCGTGGAAATCTTCAAGGAGCTCTCTCTGGTCATCAAGGCGGGGTCCTCTCAAATGAAGCCTAGGGGGTCCTTTTATAGCTTTGGCTGGGGGTAGCCCGGTAATTTTGTCGTTGTAACCACCATAACCACGTGGGAGGACGAATCATATTTTCCGGTTTAGAGCCCACGGATCACCATTTTTCGTAAATGACCATCCTGCCCTTCGAGAAAAGGCGACAAGCTGTTCCTGAAAAGTGAGAAACTGAAAAGACAAAAAGTGAGAAACCCTAAGGCCGCACCCCATGGAGGGGTGCGGTTTGGCCGCACCCCATGGAGGGGTGCGGCCCACCGTAGGGTGCAACTTGGCCGCACCCCACCATTGGGTGCGGCTTGGCCGCACCCCATGGAGGGGTGCAGCTTGGCCGCACCCCATGGTGGGGTGCGGCTTGGCCGTACCCCACCAAAGTGGGGTAGGGGGCAATCCGCACCCCACTTAGTGGGGTGCAGACTAACCGCACCCCAGTAGTGGGGTGCGGTATTTGGCCTCGCTCGGCGCTACTCCGGGCGTGAAATACGCACGCGGCGGAGTTATGATCACGGGTTTGACCATTCATCCCACTAACTCCACTCCTCCTTAGTGGGCCTTCTCTCTAACCGCACCTCGGATCTCCTATTAAGTGTACGGGTCCGTATCAAGAGCCCCCCAAACCTTCGGAGTCCGAGTCATCGCGTGGAGGAGTGCGGAGGTTTTGATTTCTTCGTGGCAATTAGATCATTGTCATCTTCGCGACGTCTTGGGTTGGGATTTTTGCCGGAGGACTAGCTATTGTGACTTGCGCAGCTATGAGTCTGTCATTGTGCGAACATCCCTGAGGTCGCTGCTCGGCTCTAGTTGTGGGAGAAACTTCTGTCTCGCCTTGTTTGGTTGCGAGCTTGTCGTCTTAGCGTCGAAGCCTGAGTAGCTTGGGGGTGATGCGACGAAGCAGCGCAGAGGCGAGGTGCGCAAGGTGTGCTGAGGCGAGGTTCCCAAGCAGCGCTGAGGCGAGGTGCGCAAGGTGTGCTGCTGGGAGTTAGTACCGAAGATCGTGGACTTGAATAGGACCAATTTTAGGACCCCCAAAGTTTCTGCGAAGGGCTGACGCTTCGCACCGTGACCTAACATGAGGGCGAAGTGCGGACGCTTCGTGTTGTAGTAATGAGGTCACTGGGGAGGAGAGCGAGCTCTCGCGTCTAGTGGACGTTGGGTCCTTTGAAAAATATCAGAGCCTCTACTTTGGGACACCCGGTCGTTCTGTTCAGAAGAGCTCGATGTTTTTGTATGACATATACAAGCACTTGTTATGGGAGAGGTCAGAGTCTCTTGTCGGACGATCTGAACATTCTGTTCTGGGAAAGGTTAGTGTCCGTTGTCGGACGATATGTGTTGAAATTTGTTGAAGTGGAGTGGAAAGGAGTCCGGCCGGTCTGAAGGCTGGAGACCGCAGAGATCGCGCGGTCTGCGCTGGTGCTCTGGCGGTTTGGTTCTGGCGATCTGGTGTAGTCGGCCAGTTGCTTCTCTGTGTTGGTGATCTCAGGAAGGGTGATCGCTGTGTTCGCACGGCTTGTGCGCGGCTTACTGCTGTCTTCGGTCTTGGACTGAATTTTGTTCAAGTGCTGTGTTCGCGCGGTCTATCTTTTGAGACCGTTCGCGATCTGATGGGTGGTGACTGTATCCCGGTTTGTGCGGTGACGACATCCGTCCACCCGCCTATAAATAGGGGTGCATGACCCGTCATTCCTAACAAGAACTGTAAGAACCAGAGCCCGGATTGTTTCTTGCGGTCTCAAGTTTGAGTTTGCGCGACTTGGATGCGAGTTAACCTTTGTTGTGTTCGCAGGTTTGCGGTCAGCAGGGTGCGGTCTCCTTCCTTGGTGATTTCCGGTGGCTTGAATAAACAGTTCGTCTGCGGTCTGTCAGCAAACTGGGTTATTGTGTTCTTGTGCTGTTTGCAGCGGACTCAGTGATCAGGCGACCTTCAGCGGTTAGGCGGTCTGAGTTGCGGTCTGGCAACAGCTCCAGTTCTTTGTTCAAATAAGCTTCAGTTCGTGCGGTCTGGGATTGCGGTCTGGCAGTGCAGTTTGTCTACTTCTGTTCGCGCGGTCTCAAGGTGTTTCTGCGGTCTGACTGTGCAAGCGGTCTGGGAGTACAGCAGAACAAGCCGGGCGGTCTGAGCCTTTGTTGCAGTCCGAGCGGTCTCTTTCTGGCAGGCCGCTGGTTTTTGTTTTTTGGTGTGTTTGTTCTTCTCATCTCCGTGATTCTTATGAATCATGTCTCTCCATGTATGCCTCGCATTGTAAAGCAGTTCTATTTCAATAAAGATTTCTTGTGTTGCTGTTTTGGCATTGTGGTTGTTTGGCTATAACTCTTGTTGATACAACTCCTGCTTACTCCTAAACGGTCCAATCAAAAATTTTAACAATATGTACACTCTGTTCTGGGAGAGGGCGGAGTCCTTTGTCGGACAATCTGAACACTCTGTTCTGGGAGAGGGCCGAGTCCTTTGTCGGACAACCTGAACACTCTGTTCTGGGAGAGGGCAGAGTCCTTTGTCGGACAATCTGAACACTCTGTTCTGGGAGAGGGCAGAGTCCTTTGTCGGACAATCTGAACACTCTGTTCTGGGAGAGGGCAGAGTCCTTTGTCGGACAACCTGAACACTCTGTTCTGGGAGAGGGCAGAGTCCTTTGTCGGACAATCTGAACACTCTGTTCTGGGAGAGGGCAGAGTCCTTTGTCAGACGATCTGAACATTCTGTTCTGGGAGAGGTCAGAGTCCTTTGTCGGACGATCTGAACATTCTGTTCTGGGAGAGGTCAGAGTCCGTTGTCGGACGATCTGTACACTCTATTCTGGGAGAGGGCAGAGTCCTTTGTCGGACAATCTGAACACTCTGTTCTGGGAGAGGGCAGAGTCCTTTGTCGGACAACCTGAACATTATGTTTTGGGAGAGGGCAGAGTCCTTTGTCGGACAATCTGAACACTCTGTTCTGGGAGAGGGCAGAGTCCTTTGTCGTACAATCTGAACACCCTGTTCTGGGAGAGGGCAGAGTCCTTATCGGACAACCTGAACACTCTGTTCTGGGAGAGGGCAGATTCCTTTGTCGGACAACCTGAACACTATGTTCTGGGAGAGGTCAATGTCCTTTGTCGGACAATCTGAACACTCTGTTCTGGGAAAAGCAGTACAATTGAAAATGACGTGTGTGGTTTGGGTGCATGATGAAAAGTAATAAATAGAATGATATTTGTTTGTTACATTGATGCTGAAAACACGAGATACAAGTAAATATGTCGGGCGTAGAACAGGCTATTCTTCGGGACTGTCGCTCTGGGAATTGCTCCCTTGCTGGATCATTCTTGACTTTTTGATTCAGGATCCTTGGTTTGGAGAAATTTTTCAAGGAGTCCCTGACGAACGAATCGTTCGATTTCTGCGCTCAGTCGCGAGCAATCTTCTGTTTTGTGCCCGCGACCTCGATGGTAGTCGCAGTATTTGGATTGGTCTCCAGAATTTGGTGCAAGAGCCCTATGCCTCTGGAGAGAGGGATGATCGCGGATGGCAAGGAGAATGTTAGTCCTGGTTGTGTTTAGGGGAGTGTAGTCTTGATGCTGGCGAGATCTTCGGTCTCGGCTGGGGTTGTCGTGATGCTGGTTGTTCTTGTTGGGAACTGTCTGCAGCGACGACTCCTCTTTCTTCCTCTTTGAGCTCCCCTCGAACTGCCGACGGTGTGCTTCGATGGCCTCGTCGGCGGCTATCTGAGCTTCAACTCGGTGAACGAGGTCGGGGTAACTTGGTACGGTTTCTCTCATGAGAGCTGAGTAAAAGCCACTTGGGCGGAGTCCTCCAAGGAAGACTCCCCGCAAGAGCTCGGGGTCGACTCCCGGGATCTGCCGAGCCTCCGTAGTGAAGCGTCGGAAAAAATATTTGAGTGTCTCTCCATCATTTTGGAGGATCCCTGAGAGATGGGAGGGACCTCGGGCGATCCTGCGATTAGCGATGAATTGGTCCACGAACTGCTGCGCCATTTCTGTGAAGTTGTTGATAGCCCCATTCCGCAGGGAGTGGAACCAAGTGCGTGCTTGCCCTTTCAAGGTTGCCGGGAACACCTGACAGAGGAGCTAATCATGGGCGTTGTAAATCCTCATGACGGTGGTGAAGTGATTGACATGTTCCAACGGATCGTCCGTCCGGTCGAATGTCTCGATGTTGGGAAGCTTGAAACCATTCAGAATTGGATGGGCCAAAACTTGAGGCGACGGTGGGGACCCGTGGTGTGCGGGACGGTGGGCGAGAACTGCGCGTCGCCCTGCTTGGACGTACTCTTCCTTTATCATATCGCGTATTTCTTCTCGCGTGGTTCTTTCTACTGCTCGGCCAGGGACAGCTCTTCCTGGGAGATGGTGATGGTGGTCAGCTCCTGGGCCTCTGGCTGGCGGAGCAGGATGGGCGGAGCTTGCTGCGTCAGAGAATTCTTCTGAGGCTTCTTCCTCTCAAACGACCTCCTAGTTCGGGGCATGACTCGGGGCTGGGGGCGGCGGAACGTTCAACGCTGGCGGTTGAACGGGAACTCGAGGAGCCCCGAGATTTCTTACAAGAGTCAGCATCTCGGCTTGTTGTTCTTCCATCTGCCGCATGCGCCCTTCCAGTATTGTTGCGGGCGCAGGCACTGCCTCTTCTGCGAGAGGCGCATTGATAAGCGAGTGGGTGGGATCTGGGTCGACGTGCCCCTCCGGGACTGATCCTTCAGTGGTGCGAGCACTTCTTCTTGCCATTGCACTTGGCGGCAAGTATTATCTTCAGTTAGTCTTTGCAGAGTTTTGGGAATTGTTTCCCACAGATGGCGCCAAACTGTTGCGGGTCGCTTAGGGATCTTGGTAGACCGGTCGAATTGAACCACCTTAGCTCGGGAGCGAACCAAGCGCGCAAACAGTCACAGAGAAATTCGTTGAGTACACTGGAACATTTTAACGTGGAAAAAACCCGGAAAGGGTAAAAAAACCACGCGGTCGGGGCTGCGCCGACCAAACTTCACTATCTTCTGAGAGGTTACGATCCGGTGTTTAGAATTCAAGCGCGACAGGCCGCCGCTCGTTACAATATTAGAGAGAGAGAGAGAGAACGTTCTGAGGGTGACAGGCCACCTCTCGGAAAAAACTAAGTCTTTTCCTTCTGAGAACGGTAGAGAACGAAAGTGAGGATGCCTTGTCCGCTTTCGTGAAGACGAAAGTGAGAGCATTGTGTCCGCTTTCATGAGAGCAAAAGTGAGACTGCCGAGTCACCTTTCGGGACGAAGGAAAACTTCAAGTCCATGAAGGAAATCTTCAAGCGCCGAAGGAGAAATCCGTGGAAATCTTCAAGGAGCTCTCTCTGGTCATCAAGGCGTGGTCCTCTAAAATGAAGCCTAGGGGGTCCTTTTATAGCTTTGGCTGGGGGTAGCCCGGTAATTTTGTCGTTGTAACCACCATAACCACCTAGGAGGACGAATCATATTTTCTGGTTCAGAGCCCACGGATAACCATTTTTCGTAAATGACCATCCTGCCCTTCGAGGAAAGGCGACAAGCTGTTCCTGAAATGTGAGAAACTGAAAAGACAAAAAGTGAGCGAGCGGAGTCGGAAAAGCGAGCTAGTCGGAAATGCGAGAAGTCAGAAAGACAAAAAGTGAGTTGAGCGCGCTCAGAAGCATTCTGAGCGCGCAACGAACGAAGAAGCAATCTAGGCGACTGGGGAAGCGTTCTGAGAATGCTCAGAAGCATTCCAAGCGTGCATGAGCGCGGAGGTGTTCTGAGCATGTAACGATCACGGAGGCGTTCTAAGTGAACAGGTGAGCGGTGCTAGAACGCAGTCGTCATGCGGTCGAGTTGTGGCTCCCAGCGAACGCGTCTATTTGGAAGGCGGGAACGGAAGCCCTCCAGGGAGGAGAACAGGCTCCGCTTGCCCTAGACAGGGGGATGCGGTTTCGACTACATCCCCCGGGACCCCCGGGACCCCCGGGGAGGGTTTGGCTGCACCCCTCATGGGTAAGGGTGCGGCTTGGCCGCACCCCCCATGGAGGGGTGCGGCTTGGCCGCACCCCCCATGGAGGGGTGCGGCTTGGCCGCACCCCCCATGTGTAAGGGTGCGGCTTGGCTGCACCCCACGGAGGGGTGCGGCTTGGCCGCACCCCACGGAGGGGTGCGGCTTGGCCGCACCCCACGGAGGGGTGCGGCTTGGCCGCACCCCACCATGGGGTGCGCCTTGGCCGCACCCCATGGAGGGGTGCGGCTTGGCCGCACCCCATGGAGGGGTGCGGCTTGGCCGCACCCCATGGTGGGGTGCAGCTTGGTCGTACCCCACCGTAGTGGGGTAGGGGCTATCCGCACCCCACTTAGTGGGGTGCAGACTAACCGCACCCCAGTAGTGGGGTGCGGTATTTGGCCTCACTCGGCGCTGCTCCGGGCGTGAACTATGCGCGCGGCGGAGTTATGATCACGGGTTTGACCATTCATCCCACTAACTCCACTCCTCCTTAGTGGGGCTTCTCTCTAACCGCACCCCGGATCTCCTATTAAGTGTACGGGTCCGTATCAAACCTTATAGTAGAATTGTTTGAATTGTTTATTGCTGGTAAATTTATTCTTAGTTCAGATACATTATTATGTGAGGGAGAGCACTGCCACCTGCTTGATCTTACCCTTTGTTGGTCTCCGCTTCTTCCTCCCGCCCGGTGCCTAGGAGTCACCGAGGGAGGGGACGGGAAAAATTGCTTAGTCTTTTTGACTAATGGTCGGATATGGCATAACAAACAGGAGCACCAGGAGGAGCAGAACCGCATCCAGAGGGAGGGATTTGAACCAGTTTCCAGGCCCAGTGTTGGATTGTCAGCAGACTCGGGGAGAGCACCGGTAAGATACCGCCTTCCGTTCACAGTCTTTCAACCTTTTCCAAATCAGTGTATATGTTGCTTAACTATGAAAATGGAAAAGCGTATGAGAGAGGAGGAAATGTAATGGGCATAAGCCCTCTTTCTATTTGAACACTAAGTGATTTCTGTGTTTCTTTCACCTATGTATTTCTCATCTGGACATCTTATTATTATGTGATAATTTGTGGATTGTGGTTTATTTCTTGTTACTTCTCTTATATTATGGTGATATGGTTGGCCTGTGTGATGATTAGCCGACATGATCATCGTCTTGCGGTGGGGCCCTTCTCGAGTGAAGGTGGCACAACAAGGCGGCGGTCTTGGGCGGTAAGACCCGGAATCGAATGCAAAAAAAGAGGGTCTTACACGCACACCTTGGTGGGGGATTTTAATATGTGCAACCCTTGATAGGGTATTTTATTATACGCACCCCTATGATGGAGGATTTTACTATGTGCGCCTCTTGATGAGAGATTTTACTATGCGCACTCCACAATGGGGATTTGACTATTCACACCCCCATGATGGGGAATTTTACTATGTGCACTCTTTGATTGAGGATTTTACTATGCGCACCTCATGATGAGAGATTTTACTATGCACACCCCGATAATGGGGGATTTGACTATGCGCACCCCCATAATGGGGATTTGACTATCCGCACTCCCTTCATAGGGGTGCTCGTGCGCGCGGGAGAACTCTCATGCACACATCGTGTAGACGAGGCACCATCCCACCGTTGGAGGCGTCGTGCGACGGTCGAAGGCGTCGTGCGGCGTCAACCGCACAACCGGAGGAGCCGTGCGGCAATGAGATGGTCGTGCGGCGGTGGTGGCCGTGCGGTGGGGGTTGTGCGGCGGTGGTGCTGCGACGGTCGTGCGGCGACTGGGTGGGTGCGGCCGTGCGACATACATAAAAAGTACTTGGAAATGTCCCAACAACAAATTCACCACGGGTGGACCCATGCAGAGACACGCTCGAGCAAGTGCCCGAGCGTGTAAAATCGTGAAATACGGCCACGACCTAAATTTTCAATTTCGAGCTTGAACAATGGCCTTTTCGTTTCCGTCAATCCCTTTCTCCTTAGCTTTCGGCGACCTCGTTTTCATCTTCCAGCTCTGTTTTCAATGGCAATGGAGAAGGTGATGGCCTCTTCCAGCACCAATTTCAATGGCAATGGAGAAGGTGATGGCCTCATCCAACCCTGTTTTCATCTTCTGGTTTGCCCCTCACTCGCCACCCCCCTTCAAATCTCTCTTTTTCTTCTCCCGCTGTTTTTTATTTTCTTCCACAAATTTTCTTTTCCTTCTTTCTCCGCCCGTGGACATACGAAGGAAGTGGCCTAATGATTTGAAATCCCATGTTTCTTTTGTTGATTAAAGCATACGATCTGCACCAAGATAGTTTTTTTGGTGTCGGAAATGGATTCTCAGTGAAGGTTGTGTGTTTTGCATGTCTTCTGCTAAGGAGCTAAAGCATTCTATTAATATTAATGGTAATTAATATACTATAAAGTCAAAAAAATATGAACACGAATAATAAATCTAAACAATGATCATAAGATACATTTCATTTTGTGAGTATAAGTGAGCAAATCTTCATTTTGTGAGTTCTGATTTCGAAAATCTGAACACTGAAATTGTGAAGCATCATCCTTTTGCATATATGATTTTTCTGGATACATAAATTAGAGGTTCATGTATCAATTACATCTGCTGTTTTAGATGCATACTCAAATTAGGCATGTAAGAAACTGTTCTAATTAATTAGAAGGTGAAATGGCTATTCTTACGTGGTTAGAGAAGCTGATTTCTCCCTTTTTGCTAGGGCATATATGGTTATCCATGCATTAAACTCTATGTTTTTAATTTTGAAGTCAACTTTGGGGTATTCAACTTTTGTGTTTAACTTGATCATTAAAACATTTAAATGGTTTTCTGATGTATACATAGATTCAATTAACTATTTCAGTTTTTATCTTCTGAGTAATTTAGATTGATTGTGCCACTAAAATTCACAATACACATACACTTACTACAATTACAACATGAAAAATCAAAACCAGTAAAATTACAATTGATTCTTCATTTGGCTTTGAGATTTGATATTTGCCGGTTAAAAATATTTAAAGTCACAAAATGGTTACATTTTTTTTTTTGCAATTTTCTAAATGCATGAGTTTCCAAACTCACATTTCAAAAGCATAATCAAACAAAATCTAGCGGAAGTAATCATATCAATAAAAAAGGAATAATGAGATGCTCATGTTAAATTTGTTAATAAATAAGATTGTTAAAAGCAAATTAGGCTATTTGCCAATCTTTGTTATCCGCCTACAAAATCTTACAAAGAAAATTTAATTTTAAAATCTTTAAAAATAAAAGCAAAAAAGTGAATAGATAAGAATGAAAAAAAATAAGAAAAATCTAAAATGCATGCATGGGTTCATCCTATTTGCCTTCTATAGCAAAATGATGCACAACATGTCGAAGACCAAGAAATATAAAAAAACATAACAAAAAATTGTTATCCGCAAATCATAATTTGGTCTGTTAATAGCCATTTAAATTTATTTTTAACAATAATCTTAATAAAATACAAAAAATAGATTGTTATGGCTTTACTCTTCAATATCTAGAGCTCAAGCTCTCTCATGAGGACTCATTTGGATTCTAGATGAACTAAATTAACTACTTCATAACATATTTCTACTTACATGCACTTTATATTTAATATTTTTTCCCACTTTATATTTAATAAAAATAACAATATAAAATGAATGTATAATATAGATTCTTGCAATTGATATTATTTTAAGGCAATTGTTATTCGTAGATCATAAATGTCTATCCACAGACCAATTTTTTCCCACTTTATTTCAGTTTATAAATTGTTATCCGCAAACCAATTTTAAACTTGAGCAGTCGATCGATGTCTTCGTTCTCCTGAGCAGGGCCCGACAATGAAGGAACATCTCTGACGACCTTCTGAGCACTTCAATGTGTGCACGGATCGTGATTCATAAAATGAATGCGCAGATAGAGACCGAGTTGAGGAAGCAAGACAATTTCTTCATTGTTCATGCGATTTAGTTTGTTTGGGAAGATTTAGATAGCTAGGGTTACTCTCTCCCTGTGGTGAGGAAGACGGAGAGGACGATCAAAATTTTTTATGTAATTTTCTTTACTAATCTATGATAACAAAAATATTGGTGAATAATAAATTTGGCTTCCTTTAGAACTGCGAATAGACAAAATTTGCGAATAGAAAAACACGGTTTGCGAATAACAACCGGCTATTTTAATTACGGATTGAAAATAATTATATAAAATATTTTATAACATAAGTTTTTTATATTTAAAATTTGTCATCAAGAAAAAAAATTATTTTAATTAAATAATGTTGAGACTCTCCGCTCAAAGTATTCTACAATAAACTATCATGTTTGAAATAAATATTTATAGTACCTCTAGCGTAAAGTCTTGCCCTAGGTAGACACAAAATTCACGGATCACTACCGAGTCGGTCTCGACACGCACAAACATACTACGAAATATTCAACAAATAAAGTAGCAGGAAAGAGCACAAGGGCATTTCCCCTACATGAAAAGTCTTGAAACAAATGTTAAGAACCATTCGATTCCAGATAGTCGGCTTGATTTGTGGAACAATTTTCAGCAGTCCAACTTTGTCTAACATCCCGGACCAGCCCGTTCAGTCCAATTTTTATTTTAACTCTAACTTTGAATAAAAAATAAATCTTATTAAATAAATAAAAAAATGAAATACATAAGATATATAATTGATGCTTTTAGCGGGAATAAATGATGGCATTGACTAGCAATCCACCCATATTTTACCGTCTCTCTCTATATATATATTTGTAATTTATAATCTTTACCATATATAAAGAAGTATCAAATCCATGAATTTTAAAGCCGTTGAAATGATTACAGTCGTAGAATCTGACATGATAATTCATAAATTGTCGGATCAAACTATTCCCTCTCTCTCCACTTTTTTATAGGTCTCCTAAACCTACTAGGGGTGACCTAAAACTATGAAGGTGTGTAGAATACCATACAACATGAAATTATGATTTTACCCCAAAATTTATTGAAAAATGAGTATCGTATGCCTCATTTTTTAATCTCACAAAAAATGTCAATAGTGAGATTTGAACTCAGGTCTCCACTATGACAAGCAAAGATAACAACCATCACACCATATGATTTTTATTGAATAAAATTGAATTATGTTTTATATATACGTATATAAATATAGATCGCCTCTACCGAGAGTCACCACCCCAGCCGAATGTCGCCGCCCCTGCCGAATGTCGCCGCCTCTGCCGAATGTCGTCAACGCAGAATGTCGTCGCCCCTGCCGAATGTCGCCGCCCGCGCGGGGGGCCCCGTGCCCCGTCACTCGTATATTATAAAGAAGTATGAGATTTGGCTATGACGATGTAATTAGGCAAGGTAAAAAATACATAGGGACAATCTCCATTATTTGATCTCAAATCAAAGCATCATGATGGGCTGAGAATAGCCATTTGAAAAAAAAAATGCCTCTCCCTCCCCCCAAATCCGGATCCCCTCCCCCGCGCCTCCAAAAACAATTATTTTAAAAACAAATTCCCGTACAAGGACGCCGCCGCCGGATTGCCCTGACACCACCTGTAGGTTCGTCGGACTCCGGCGAACCTGCCGGGGGTAGTCCGGCGGCGCACCGGCAGGGCCACCGCCGGCGGTGGCCCTGACCGTGAGACCCAGATCCTGTCGGGGTCCGACAGCGGTGACCCTGCCGGAGCACCGCTGGACTACCCCTGGCAGGTTCGTCGGAGTCCGACGAACCTACAGGTGGTGTCAGGGCAAGCCGGCGGCGGTGGGCCGGCCGACGGCGGAGGGAGGGAGGGAATCACGGACGTTTTTTTTTCTTTATATATAATTATATATATAAATATATAATTATATAATTAAAAATATATATTATACATATATTAATATATAATTATATAATTATATATATATAATCTATAATTTTCAAAAATGAATTCTTTGTTAAAAAATAACTGGGTGCGTGCCGGGGGCGGGCGAAGCCCGCCGGGGGTGGGCAGGGTCCTGTCGCGCGTGGAAGCCTGGGGCTGGCAGAGTACTGTCACGCGAGACACGAGGTCCCCACTGGGGGCGGGCGAAGCCCGCCGATTGCACTCATGTAGGACCGGAGACCCGTACCGCTGCACTCATGTAGGGACGGAGGTCCGTGTCGTTCGACTCGTGTATATATATAGAGCAATGTTAAACGCAGGCCGGTTTCGCTATATGCAGGCCACAGTAAAAAAAACGATGTTAAACGCAGACCGATTTTGGCTATATGCAGACCATAATTAAAAAAAAAATATCATTTTTCCTTTTCAACTTGCATTTTTCCTTTAACGATTTTGTTCACAGCAATATCTGCTGAAAATCCAAGCATCCCACACACCATCACTGGAGATGATAAGGCGGCCACCGGCATTTGACAGCTGCAAAATACAAAACAGCAGTATAAGATTTATATATACTACACCAAAGGTAGAAAATTGGAGCAATGACTAGAAGAATCACTAAAAGAGATGTCAGTCAATGTTTATCTGATAGAAGATGCAAGTTTAAAGCTACTGACAACAAAAACCAAACTCTGTGCAACTTATTTAAGCGCTTTATCACCGTTAATACCTTATCCTAGATACTTACTGTATGTTAAATGAATCATCACTGTCCGTTCACCTTGTTATATTTTGCAAAAGGTGCTAAAATTTTTCGGTAAGCCTTTTCATACACTACTAACCCCATTTTCATTAATCTTTGATATTGCTCTTGCTTACCCATCGTATTGTTGTATATTTTACATTTAATTGTACTTGTTTGTCTGAAAACCACAAATATCATTATGATATGTCAATTGATCGTCTACCTTTTAATTGGTGTGTTCTATTTTTCATTGCCTCATAATCAATAAATGATGTTTCCAATTCTAATATAATCATTTTACAACCATCCTTCCTAGCTCAGCAATGGATAAATCCTGAATATATATATATTATAAAGAAGTTATATAAAGAAGTACTTATAGGATCATTTGTGGCTCAAATAGAACCATGAATTGAATCTCTGCCGTTCGATCCTGATGATCTGGGCTGTAAATAGCTATATCTGGGCTGCAAATAAAAAAATAATCAAAAAGCCTCTCTCTCCCTCCCGTCAACAGCCCGATATAGGAACTGTTCACCGTGCCCCCCTCCCATTTCCCTCTGCCGCCGCCGGCAGAGCCGCCGCCGGCCTGGCCGTCGCCCACCGGCGAGGTCGCCGGACCCCAGCGAACCTGTCGGGGTTGGTCCGGCGCCGCTCCGGCAGGGGCCAGGTGGCCCTGACTGTGAGGCCCAGATCTGGGCCTCACGGTCAGGGCAACTGCCGCCGGTGGTCCTGCCGGAGCGCCGCCGGACCAACCCCGCCGAGTTCGCCGGAGTCCGGCGACCTCGCCGGTGGGCGACGATCTGGCCGACGGGGGCGAAGCCTGCCGGGTGCCGGCAGGGTACTGTCTCGCGGGGCACCGGGGATCCCTCGTGCATTGTCACTCGTGTATATATATATATATATATATATATATATATATATATATATATCTTTATTATATAAGTGAATTTAGTATTCTCCATGCTCTCACTGTGCTTTCATTTTACACCGTTAGATCTTTCACATGTTTTATCCGAAACATCTTTAATATAAATAAAAATAAAAATAAACTTCCCGGAAAAGAGAGAGAGAGAGAGAGAAAGAAAGGAGAGAGGGGGAGCGAGGGGGGAGAGAGTGCGGTGGAGAGGGAAAGAGAGAGGAAAAATAATAATCTTTAAGTATATGCGTATTTTTTTTACAAAATAATATTGTAATATTGACGTATATTTTTTGCGCAAATCATAATTTGGTCTGTTAATAGCCATTTAAATTTGTTTTTAACAATAATCTTAATAAACTACAAAATATAGATTGTTATGGCTTTACTCTTCAATATCTAGAGCTCAAGCTCTCTCTCATAAGGACTCATTTGGATTCTAGATGAACTCAATTAACTACTTCATAACATATTTCTACTTACAAGCACTTTATATTTAATATTTTTATTATGAATAAAAATAACTATATAAAATGAATGTATAATATAGATTCTTGCAATTGATATTATTTTAAGGCAATTGTTATTCGTAGATCATAAATGTCTATCCACGGACCAATTTTTTTCCACTTTATTTGAGTTTATAATTTGTTATCCGCAGACCAATTTTAAACTTGAGCAGTCGATCAATGCCTTCGTTCTCCTGAGCAGGGCCCAACAACGAAGGAACATCTCTGACGACCTTCTGAGCACTTAAATGTGTGCACGGATCGTGATTCATAAAATGAATGCGCAGATAGAGACCGAGTTGAGGAAGCAAGACAATTTCTTCATTGTTCATGCGATTTCAGTTTGTTTGGGAAGATTTAGATAGCTAGGGTTTATTTGGGAAGATTTAAATAGCTAGAGTTACTCTCTCCCTGTGGTGAGGAAGGCCGAGAGGACGATCAATATTTTTTTTTTGTAATTTTCTTTACTAATCTACGGATAACAAAAATATTTGCGAATAACAAATTTGGCTTCCTTTAGAGCTGCGAATAGACCAAATTTGTGAATAGAAAAACACGGTTGGCGAATAACAACCGCTTTTTTTAATTACGGAATGAAAATAATTATATAAAATATTTTATAACATAAGTTTTTTATATTTAAAATTTGTGTCATCAAGAATAAAAAATAATTATTTTAATTAAATAATGTTGGTGCTGTTGACGCCAGGAAAATCCTGACCTCAAGATTCGGACCGATGCAGCCGGAGGCTACTCGCCCAGCAGTCCAACGAGACGACTAAGCTGACGACTACTGAAGAGCTAGAAGAGCAGCACACAGGACCCCAGGTGCTGCGGCAGGGAGGTCCCACCACGTACCCAGAATCTCCGAAGAGACTTCCCCTCCAAGACCAAAGAATGGCCGAGCAGGGTACGAGGAAGGCACCGACTTGGCTAGTACCGGGAGTAGCGGCCAAGTGCGACAGGTTTCAGAATGCAAGAGCAGGGTTTCGAGAGCTCAAGTCCAGGTGCCAATCCAAGTACCCCTGGGATCTTATTTATAGGAAAACCAAGGGGTAGGGGGGGGTTTTATAGCCCAGCCCCTGCCCGACGACTAGCGACATGGAGGCGATCTCCCCGGGCAAATGGGCGAGTATCACCTATGGTCGCCCACCTTTTGGCGAGTATCCGAGCTACTCGCACGAGTGCACCCCTACTCGCCTAGGCTGTCTTCTGCTCCTAGGCTTGACTGTTGTATTGATTCTTTGACTTTGACCTCTGCCTACGTGGCCTTGGGGGGGTCCATCCTCGGAGAATGAGGGTTGTACACAATCCCCGCTCTTTGCGAGTAACGTAGTTGCTCGGAAAGAACCAACCAACCCTTTTTCGACGAGCTGTCTTCTGGGCGAGTATTAGTGTGTAGTCGGCATCCCGCTGTTTTGACGCCCCGGCCCTATATATAGAGGGGGAGGGGTCTCTGACGCCAAGGTTTTTTTTGTTCTCGCTTCAAGATGTCGCGTAGTATTGCCGAGGAAGCTGCTGCGGATTTGGCCGAGCTTGCCAGTCTGCTGCCGCCGTTGCGGAAGCCTGCTCGCGATGCCGAGCTCGAAAACTTTCTCGCTTCCAGGAAGAGGAAGCGCCTGGAGAAGAAGAAGGAGAAAAAGAACAAGAAGAAGAAGAGTGCCGACGCCTCCGAGAATGTCGCTGATTCCCAGGTCGGCACTACTCAGCAGGTGCTCGCCGACTTGGGTCTCGGCCAGTCAGGTGGCTCGCCTGCTCCTGATCCTCCTTCGCCGAATACTGCTCCAGAGGCGAGTACTGCGGGGATCTCGGCTCAAGATCCAGCTGAAGTTACTCCTGCGCAAAGTGAGAGATACCTACTCGCCACTTTTATTAGTCGCCCAAGTGTCGGCTGGTCTCTGACGTTTTCTGTACTATTTCGCAGATCTGCTTCTCGCCGATGCTCGGGAGGAGTCTCTGAGCGCCATTCCTCTACGATCCTCGCCTATGGTCCCGCACACGACTGGCGGAGGAACTCGCCGGGGCGGATCGGTGCGGATCCTTCATAGCTCTGCGGTAGACAAGAGGCCGATGAGCAAGCAGAGGGCTCCTTCAGCGAGCAATCCTCCTCCGCCGCCACCGCCTTTGCAGCGACCTGAGGTGGCGAGTAGCTCGCAACTACCTGCGGACCAACTTCCTCCACCTCCTTCGTTTCCTCCTCCGGCCGACATGCAGGATGATCGCCGCCTCCTGTCTTCTTCGGCTCCCACCGCTCATCCGGCTGGGTCCTCGCGTCGAGGTGGGATGGTGGGATCTTCTGGTTTCTTCGCTCCCAAAGGGGGAGGGCGACCAGTGGATGGTCGCGGTCGGGGTGATGCGCCTTCCAGCAGGGAGCACATCGGCGGGTCGCATTCGAACCGGCGAGATGGCATTCGTCGCAGTCCATCCCCGCATCGGGGAAGGAGCTCTCCTCGCCGACCATCTCGGAGTCCTCGCCGCGACTCGCGGAGTGATGCCTATCGGCCTGGTAAATGGAGTCGCTGCTTTTCCGAGTATCTTCCAAGAAGAGTCTTCTCGCTACTCGTCACTAAGATTTTGCTTTCATGTCTTTTTCTGCAGCTCGCGCCCATACCCCTATCGGGGCTCTAGTCGACGCCGTCGGGCTTCCTTCTCGCGAGAATCAGGAGAGGGCTACTCGCGCCATCCTGGATTTGGAGGCGAAGTTGGAGCGGCTGACGATCAGCGAGTCTCATCGGCGTCTGACCGTGGTTGAAGCGCGAGTAGAGCTCTTGGCGGCTGCTGACTCCCAGCGTCGTCTGACCGAGCTGGAGGTGCGAGCATCGCGGCTGGAAGAGTTAGATACTCGCCTGGCTAGTGTAGAATCTCGCCTTCAGTCTGTCGGCGAGCTGGAGCGCCGGGTGGGCAGGATGGAGCATCGCCAGCAGTTGCACCACGACGAGCTGGTGGGGATGCGTGCGAGCACGGGCTCCATTGGTCGCCTGGCGAGGATGGAGGAGCAGCTGCGTCAAGGCGAGGATGCGATGTCCGTGGCCTTCGAGCATTTCAAGAGGGCTCGCAGCATGGGCTGGGTTGGGCGACAACCGCAGCTTCCCGACGCTCAGCCGAACCCCTAGGATCCTGCCCTCTTTTCCTTTTGTAGTCGCTTGTAGCCTTTTGGCAAATGTTTGTAATTCTGAACTATTTGATTTCTTCAAGTAATTTGTTATTTGGCGAGTATGAATATCGCCTTTGTTGTCTTTCCTGTTTGCTGTGATGTCTTGATTTTCTTTTTTGTCTTTTGTTTCCGCGAGTATTTGTTAAATGTCACGTTGATGTTGCGAGTAGCCTAAAAATTCGATGCAGGTGCTCGCTCGTCCGACTTCAGTGATTTGACGTGCACCCTAGGTTTTGGCGACTTTTCCTCGATACGCGCCACCTCCTACTCGCCCTCGCGGTGGCGTACGCGGGAAGCCAAGCTTTGTCGAGTACTATAAATAGGGGGGTGGATACGTATTTATTACTCTCTTGACGATCTTCCCTTTCTTCTAGCGACTATCTCTCGAATGCTCCTCTCCTTGCCACTTCGCTACTCGCTTCTTCAATCCTTCCACTCTTGGATGGCTGACGAGGCAGCTATTCGCCGTGCAAGTCATGCGAAGAACTTCGAGGCAAATTCCTTCAAGAAGCCGATTACTCGGCCGAGCGACTTGAAGGAGTTCTCCGCCAAGTATTTGTCACCGGGGTATGTCGCCAGGCTTCCTCGCGAGGATGAACGCCTGAACTCCTTCTCGCCAACCGAGCTGGTCTTCCCCATCCGGCATTTTGAAGTCGGCCTGCGACTACCCTTGTGGACGGAGGTTTGCCAGATCCTCCGCTACCACGGGATAGTCCCGGCGCAGATCAATCCAAACGGAGTGGCGATGATCGTGGGGTTCCTCTGCTACCTGCGCGATCAGGGGATCGCCTTTGATCTCTCCGTCTTCCAGCGAGTATTCCACTTTGGCGCCACTGGCGAAGGCGTCGTCTTTTTGTGCAGCCATGTCTGCACCCTAGTCGGCACGGCGAACAAGAACCATCGATGGACGGAGCGCATAGTCGTCATTAAGGGCGACTTTGGCGTCGTGCCGACTTCCTCTTTCCAGCCGGCCGAGAGTGCGTTCGCCACTCCTTACCTGGAGGAAAGCCGGGAGAAGCTACTCGACAGCTTCCGAGGTCGCCGGCTGGATGTCGTCTTCTGGAGGAGGCGAATAGATGAGCTCGCGGAGGTGTTCCCTGGTGAAGGTAGTCGCCTAAACGAGCATTGGGTCATACTCGCCAATTTGTCTTCAGCCGGTGTTTAACGTTTTTCCCTTTATGTTTTGTTGCAGCTACTCGCTCTTTGCCGAGCGAGCTTCTTCCCTTGGCGCCGAAGGCGGGGACTCCTGTCTTGGTTGATTTGTCACCCGGCGGCGATGATCAGGAGGTCGTCGGCGATGATGCTGGGCCCTCGAAGAAGAGGAAAGCCAAGGCGAAGTCCGCCGAGCCTGGGAGAAAGAAGGAGGTCGCCAAGAGGGACCTGAAAGCGAGGGCCGATCCATCGGAGGTGGGCGAGCCTAGCGGCCATCCTCTCTTCGGCGAAGGTGGGGGCAGCGAGGATGCTTATGGTCGCCCTCTAGTGTCCTGGGCTGAGCGAGCCCATGAAGTGACCTTGAGCACCAACCTCCCCGCCTGGTCGGAGGATTGGGAGGATGCGGGCGAGGCGTTCGACGTTTCGTTC
The DNA here is from genome assembly GCA_033032865.1 of Dactylorhiza incarnata. Taxonomy (NCBI): domain Eukaryota; kingdom Viridiplantae; phylum Streptophyta; class Magnoliopsida; order Asparagales; family Orchidaceae; genus Dactylorhiza; species Dactylorhiza incarnata. Next base: position 29,094 of record JAWHQI010000750.1, read on the forward strand.
GCCCTCTATGGTCGCACGGACGCCGAATCCTTGCAAGAGGTCTCGGCTGAATATCTCGCCCATCAGAGCTCGCGAGCCAACCTGCTGGCTGTCGAGCTTGGGCATGCGACGGCGAGGAAACTGCTCGAATATGAGCAGATGATCAAGATCCAGGCCAAGAAGCTCATCTCCCTGGGGCTGGAGGCCGCCAAGTGGAAAGACCAGGAGGTACTCGCTCGTCGCCTTTTCGATCTCGGAGATAGTCGCCTTCTGCGCTAATGGATGCTCGCTAACCGCTGTTTATATCTGTACAGGCCGCCGAGTTGGAGATGGCGAAGAAGGTGTCCCAGCTGGAGAAGGAGCTGGAGGGTACTCGGCAAACCTTGGAGGCCGCCCAAGTGCGAATCGCTGAGTTGGAAACTCGGCCTGCCGAGCAACAGCCTTCGTCGGCGGGCCCCTCCAGGGTGGGCAAGCAGATCCGGATAGTCGGCGACGATATGGCGCATATCTGCCGGGAGATCGCGCGAGCAACCGGGAAGGTGGTCCTGAGCAGCCTGAAGGCCGATGGCTTCTTGAAGCCGGAGGCAATGCACCTGACGGTCATGGACATCATCGCGGCATTACTCGCCGAAGAGTCCACTTCCCCCATGCGAGATCTCTCATCCTCATCCACCGATTCCAAAGATGACGGTTCTGAGGACGAGGGTGATGATGGCGAGGCTCTCGATACTGACGGCGAGGATGGTGGCGAGGATGCATAGTCGCCTGTCTTCTTTTTGTAATTCTGTACCATCATTTTTATATATGTACTTATGAAAGTGAATGAATACAATTATTTTACTCGCCTTTTGTAGTTGCCTTTGCTTTTCTTCTTTTCGTGATCATGCCGAGTAGGTTCTTAGGTTCGAGACGAGGTTGAGTGCTTTGCTAGGCGACTAAGCATAGGCGAGATTAAATGTTGCGGACGACGATCATACCTTACTCGCTGGGTAGATACTCGGCCATACATGCTCGCGCCCTCATACTCGCACCTGCATACTCGCAACCGCCTATTTGCTCCCCAGGCCTTGACTTGCACCTAGTGAAGAGTTCGTTTAGGATTTATGCCATAATCAAAGGAACTTTTCAAGGGAAGGCAGAAGTAGGGTTCAACAGTTGGGGAGGCCTGGGGGGACATATCATCCCGAGGCCTCTCTCCTACTTGAAAGCCTGATGTCTTCAAAGGATGACGTCAAGTACAGCATGGCAGCCGGACAGGTCCAGGGGGACACACCGTCCTTAGGCCACCATCCTACTTGGATGCTTGAAGTCTTCGTTCTTCGGTTGGTCGAATCGATCACCTCTTTGTCCAAGTCGGGATATCGGCGTCCAGACTTCCTCCTAGTAATCCCTCCAGTCGAATGAGAAGCGCAGTCGATACGAACCGTGGCCAACATGCAAGGGGGGAGCTGATCTCGACCGTCAATGCAGAGGCTTGGTCTTAGAGGGTTGCTGAACCGAGGCACTGTCCAATCATCCGTTCTGGGTTTTTACGAGGTACAAGTCGGAGGCTCGTTTCCCAACTGGTGGTGATGGATATTAACAAGCAGATCGTCCGGTAGGGAATGACAGTAGGGGGATTCCAATGGAGCACCTTCCAAGGGATCATAGCATCTTAAGTTCCCCATCCTACTTGGGTGCTGAATGTCGACCCAACCTGTTTCCTGTTGCTCAACAAGTAAACGGGGAGTTAAGCACACTTAAGCACATTAACTCACACGATTGGAGGAGATAATCAGAAACAAATCGCTTTGTTACGGGCTTTTAGCCCTCGAGGGTACACGACACCTTTATTCAAGGTTCCCCTGATCGGTTAAGTCGATCATCCTTTCGTCGAGTTGGGAGGTCGGCGTCACGACTTCTTCCTGATAATCTCACCAGTCGGATGAGAAATGCAGTCGGTGGGAACCGCGGCCAACGTGCAAGGGGGGAGCTGATCTCGACCGTCATTGCAGAGGCTTGGACTTAGGGGGACGTATACCGAGGCATTGTCCCATCACCCGTTCTGGGCTTTTACGAGAATCAAGTTGGAGGCCAGTTTCCCAACCTAACGCGGAGATCGGCTTTACCTATTTTTCTTCTTTTTCGTGAAAACACATTTTTGACGAAGCAGATAAGGGCGAGCACCACCTTTGCCGAAGTCGATTATTCCTTCGTCGGATTGGGAGGTCGGCGTCCAGACTTCTTCCTGATAATCTCACCAGTCGGATGAGAAATGCCGCCGGTGGGAACCGCGGCCAACGTGCAAGGGGGGAGCTGATCTCGGCCGTCATTGCAGAGGCTTGGACTTAGGGGGGAGTATACCGAGGCATTGTCCCATCACCCGTTCTGGGCTTTTACGAGAATCAAGTCGGAGGCCAGTTTCCCGACCTAACGCGGAGATCGGCTTTACCTGCTTTTCTTCTTTCACTTGAAAATGCATAGCTGGAAGTGACAAAAGACTCACCAGTTCCCATGTTTCAGGGAGGTGATGGTTTTATTTATGGACAATAAATTTACAGGGGTGAGATGTGTACATACTCCCGTTCAAGAGCCAAACCCTTTCAAGTTGTCGCCCTCCCAGGTGTTTTCTAACAGCTCCCCTTCACGATGAAGGGTTCTTCCCGTCTTGGATTGAGCTTCCCGACGGTGGCTGCTCTTCCTGTCGCGTCCGCCTTCTTTCGCTTACCTGAGAAATCAAAAAAGGGAGCCATCCAAGATCGTCATCCTTCTCGCCTTGATCTCCAGGTCGTCAAACGTGTCCGTGTGAATGACGTAAAGGTGACACGGACAGATCCCCCGTTGCACTCCAGGATCCGGTTGACGGTGAAGTCTTCGACGATCGCATCAATCACACGGGCCTCATGGAAGGGATTCCCATCCCTTAACATGCCCTCCCCCGAGAAAGTGATTTCTTCTAGCGGGGATGGCGTTTGAGAGGTTGGAGTGACATCTTGGCGGTAGGCTTGGTGGAAATTCGTTTTGCGGAAAGATCCGAGCTCCGCTTCTCCAAAACTCACTCCTACTTCCCCGGCCCTGATCCTTCCTTGACATTCTTGGCTGACCCGATCCTTATTCCTCCTCCGGCTATTCCTCCGGTTACGCCTCTTCCCTCGACGGACAACAACCATTGACTCCATGCATCCTTCCTCCTTACGCACTTCTTGCCTAACACGATTCCTCCCCGAGTAGTAATTCTTCGAGGAATCCCTGGACCCCTCCGGTACTGGTGCGGCGACGATCTCCTCGCAGAAGGGGCTCTTCCCTCCTGCCCGGCGACGATCCTCAACCTGGCGAGTATCACCTCCATACTCGCCATATGGGCGAGTATCCTGGTATCTCCCCTGCTCGCACGGCTCGCGGAAGCGAATGCCTTGCGAGGTTGGCTGGTAGAATTGCGACCTCCTTGGTCGCTCGGTTTCATCCTCCACGTGCTCCTTTCCTGCTCGTCGAGGGGGACTCCCTCCCTCGGACGGAATTGGGCGATGCGGCGAGGTCGCCGTGACCTCAGCGCGCGGCTGAAGCGCTGTTTGCAAGATCCCCTCCATGCGCTGCGCGAAGGCTCCCTCCATGCGCTGCGCGAAGGATTCGAGAACCGCTAGTGTCACGAACTCGCCACTCGCGGACGAGTTGCCGACTACCTCCTCCTCATCTCGGCTTCCTGCTGAACTTTCCTTCTCCGACTACGATCCACGCTCACCGCACCAAAGTGTTGACGCCAGGAAAATCCTGACCTCAAGATTCGGACCGATGCAGCCGGAGGCTACTCGCCCAGCAGTCCAATGAGATGACTAAGCTGGCGACTACTGAAGAGCTAGAAGAGCAGCACACAGGACCCCAGGTGCTGTGGCAGGGAGGTCCCACCACATACCCAGAAGCTCCGAAGAGACTTCCCCTCCAAGACCAAAGAATGGCCGAGCAGGGTATGAGGAAGGCACCGACTTGGCTAGTACCGGGAGTAGCGGCCAAGTGCGACAGGTTCCAGAATGCAAGAGCAGGGTTTCGAGAGCTCAAGTCCAGGTGCCAATCCAAGTACCCCTGGGGTCCTATTTATAGGAAAACCAAGGGGTAGGGGGGTTTTTATAGCCCATCCCCTGCCCGACGACTAGCGACATGGAGGCGATCTCCCCGGGCAAATGGGCGAGTATCACCTATGGTCGCCCACCTTTTGGCGAGTATCCGAGCTACTCGCACGAGTGCACCCCTACTCGCCTAGGCTGTCTTCTGCTCCTAGGCTTGACTGTTGTATTGATTCTTTGACTTTGACCTCTGCCTACGTGGCCTTGGGGGGTCCATCCTCGGAGAATGAGGGTTGTACAGGGGCTCTCCGCTCAAAGTATTCTACAATAAACTATCATGTTTGGAATGAATATTTATAGTACCTCTAGCGTAAAGTCTTGCCCTAAGCAGACACAAAACTCACGGATCACTATCGAGTCGGTCTCAACACACACGAACATACTACGAAATATTCAACAAATAAAGTAGCAGGAAAGAGCACAAGGGCAACTTCCTACATGAAATGTCTTGAAACAAATGTTAAGAACCATTCGATTCTGGATAGTCTGCTTGAATTGTGGAACAATTTCCAGCAGTCCAATTTAAGGGTGCGTTTGGTTGGGATGTTGCTGATGAAAAGCTACTGATCAGAAATGGAGTTTTGAAAAAGAGCTGTTTCTGAGAAATGAAGTTTTGTCAAAAAAACTGTTTGGGTCAAATGGAGTTTTCAGTGCTTATTGAAATGAAGTTTTGAAAATTTTGTTTGGGAACAAAACGGAGTTTTTGATAAAAAAAATTCGACACACAAAATACATAATCTTGATAATAGTTACTACAATAGATAAAAATACCAACAAGTCTTCCCACCCATCTAAGATCTAGAAGCGTACAACTGTTGCGCTATACTTTCACGCAATGTTATCATCTCTTTTACCCCGTCTGCTGTATCAGGACAAACTACTTGATGCCCTTATGTGCTCACCCCCTCATCACCACCTCCCTGCTCGAAGTCATTGAAATCAATATCCCTTCGCGACGGGTGCCGCCGAATAAAATTATGCAATGTCATAGTCGCCATCACAATATCGCTTTGTTTGGCGAAGCTGTAGCTCGGCATATCACGCAATATGACTCACTTCTTCTTCCAAATGCCGAACGATCTTTCATTGACACTTCTAAGGGATGAGTCCGCGTGATTGAATATCTCTCGGCATCCTTCCGGTGCACGACCGCCACGAGCAAAGTCTGGAAGATGATAACGTGTCTCTTGATATGGTTTCAAGTATCCCCTTTGTAGCGGATACCCAGAATCCACCAAGTAATATTTTCCTGAAAAACATGAGCAAAGTTATTATGGTGAGAAGTATAAAAAAAGGAATAGAAATCTTATTACCTGGTGGTGGATGCAGAAATTTGTAATGGGGATCCCAAAGCGCATAATTGAAAATGCGACTATCATGCGCAGAGCCTTCCCAACCTGGCATAACGAACGTGAAACACATGTTGAAATCACAAGCAGCCATCACATTTTGTGTTCGCATGCCATGTCTCCCAATGTACGGTACTTGATCATGAACAAGTACGCATGCATGAACATGTGTTCCATCAATTACACTGACACAATCTTTAAAGAAGGGCATGTAATGTGAGTCGTACAGAATCTCTGACGGTGTGCTGCTAAAAGATCTATTTAATGGCTGAATCACTTCATCTGGCAGTAGTAGCAACACGCGAATGCTTTCTCCAAAAAACCTGCTAGCAGTCTCCGTAGAGAGCTGAAAGCGCTCACATGTCTTTCTCATGACCTCATTATGAGATAGTATGTCCAAGGTCAGTGCCAAAATCTCTCTAGATGCAGTCAGTCTCATCCCGTGAAATCTGTACTTCTCCTCCAAGACATGTAGTAGATCCATAAAAATTTCTTGGGACATCCGAAAAGAATTATGAAATCTGACTGTCGAAGATTGAAGCATTTCTCCAACCCATTTATCACCTATTTGCTTCGATGTCATGCAGTGTACTGGTTGTTTGAAAAAAGAACTACTTTCAGCCAAAATACTAACTGCTGATGCAACATTTTGATGATGTGCGATTGCATACCTTTTAATAGCCTCAAAGCTATCTTCTGAATCATCAAAGTCAGTGGTAGACATTTTCTGATAAACAAAAGACAGCAAATAAATAAGAATACTGTCTAACCACAACCACAACAGTAACAACAGAAAAAACAGTAACAGTCTAGCAGAAATACTAATAATAGAAATATCCAACATCAGAAAAAACAATAACAGTCTAACAGTTCTACTAATATCCAACCACAACAACAGAAATAAAAATAATTGTCTAGCAGTACATGACCATAAATATGATAAGTCTACTCCCCACCATTGTAGCGGTTATAAATCCACTTTATGTTCGTACCCTCAGGTAGGAACATAAATGCCTCTCTATGACCTTTGTCCAACAAAAATGTGATGGCAAAGTCATAGAATTTCTCGTCCGCTACAATGTCGGGGTATCCACTTAACCGCTCTAATGCCTGAGTAATAGTATAAGGATTGCTCTTCGGATGTTCCTGAATGCATCGACTGATGGTCCTTGAAGATTCTGCCAAATCTTCTAAAACGGTGCTGGTGACACTTTTCTTTCCTTTCTTCCTCTTCCTCGCCGATGTGACCTCAGGGGGAGGTGATGCAACATTATCCTCCTGGATGTCATGCTCCCCACCGGACAACTCTCTCTCGTCGGTAGACTCATGTGGATTACTCCTTAAGCTAGGAATGGTAGCATGACTTCATGCAACAATTGAATCGAACATCCTCCTCAATCGTTTCTCTAACTCGGGGGGGGGGGGGGGGGGGGGGGGATGCCAGCATATCTGAACATTTTGGCCGATGGGACAACCTACAATATTATAACAAAAATTAGGAAGAGCATCTATAGTCTTTGTAGTCGGATTCCAACCCAAACCAGTGAACTCACGTTTTAGCTCACTCCAAATTTTCCACTACTTCTTCAAATGATCTCATTTGTTCTTCATTTGAACCTTATCGTACCTTTTTTCCAGTTTGTTGTTGAAATTTTGTAGTCACATTTAACCAACCCTCTTTGCTAAAATGGGTTGTGGGTCGGTTACCAAGCTCTATTTCATGAATGCATATGTCGCAAAAAATCAGGACATCATTTGCATCCCATATAGCAGAGACACCACCGTCTTTCGCCTTACCCATCTTTAAAAAAATTTCAAACATATAAACATATGTAAACATATAAACATGTAAACACACAAGCATACATAAACACACACAAATATACACACACACATAAAAATATAAACACATATACACATAAACATACACACACACACATTCAAACATATAGCACACACATAACAAAACACATACACACATAAACATACACACACACACACACATTCAAACACATACACACACACATACAAACACACACACACACAAATACACATACACATACAACATATATCACACACATAACATAACATAATCACACATTCATATAAGAAAACATACATACACACACATATACACAAACACAAACATACACACACACACAAATACACACACACACACAAACATACAATTACACATACACATACATATAAGAAAACACACAAACACACACACAAGCACACAAACAAACATATAAGAAAACACACACACACATACACACAAACAAAAACATACATAACCACACACACACGCACATTCATCCAATCATCACACATATATTTATAAACACACACACACATATACTTATAAACATATAAATATAAACATAAACACATATCCACACACACATGCAAACACACACACACACACACACACACACATACACATATAACACACACACACACAAACAAACACACACACACACACACACACACACACACACACACATACACATATAACCTAAACATATATAAACACACACATAACATAAACATATATAAACATAAACACACACACATAAACATATATAAACACACATATATTTATAAACACACACACATATACTTATAAACACACACACACATAAACATATATAAACACACATATATTTATAAAAAACACACACACACACATATACTTATTAACACGCACACACATATACTTATAAACAAACACACACATACACATATGAACATAAACACACACACACACACACACACACACATATACTTATAAACACACACACACACATACACAAACATATAAACATAAACACACACACACACACACACTGAGAGGACCCAGCGCAATCAACTACACCAAAAGCCCGGACTGTTGGTGAAGGCGCAACTTGATCTTTATATCAACGGACAGACGCTACGGGTCAAGTGAAGGAACGCTGGACCCAACAATCCCCCCCCCCCCCCCCAGCGTCCAGCACGACCCGCAAGCTCCGAGGTGCTCCACATGGCTCAGAGGTGGCGCACCACATGGCTCAGAGGTGGCTTGACACATAGCTGTGGCCGCCTGACCCGCCAGGACCCACACAGGTAGAGAGAATTTCAGGAATTATCAGCCCCCCCCCCCCGGTCTCGAACCCGCAACCTGCTTTGATACCAATTGAGAGGACCCAGCGCAACCAACTACACCAAAAGCCCAGACTGTTTGTGAAGGCGCAACTTGATCTTTATATCAACGGAAAGGCGCTACGGGTCAAGTGAAGGAACGCTGGACCCAACACACACACATACACATATAAACATAAACATAAATAAACATAAACACACACCCAAATACACATATACTTATAAACACACACACACATATAACACAAATATATAACCACACTAAACACACACATATAACCACACTAAACACACACACACACACATATAAACATAAACACACACACACACACACAAAATACATACAACACAAACTGGCATAACGAACGTGGCATAACGAACGTGAAACACATGTTGAAATCACAAGCAGCCATCACATTTTGTGTTCGCATGCCATGTCTCCCAATGTACGGTACTTGATCACGAACAGGTACGCATGCATGAACATGTGTTCCATCAATTACACTGACACAATCTTTAAAGAAGGGCATGTAATGTGAGTCGTACAGAATCTCTGACGGTGTGCTGCTAAAAGATCTATCTAATGGCTGAATCACTTCATCTGACAGTAGTAGCAACACGCGAATGCTTTCTCCAAAAAAACCTGCTATCAGTCTCCGTAGAGAGCTGAAAGCGCTCACATGTCTTTCTCATGACCTCATTATGAGACAGTATGTCCAAGGTCAGTGCCAAAATCTCTCTAGATGCAGTCAGTCTCATCCTGTGAAATCTGTACTTCTCCTCCAAGACATGCAGTAGATCCATAAAAATTTCTTGGGACATCCGAAAAGAATTATGAAATCTGACTGTCGAAGATTGAAGCATTTCTCCAACCCATTTATCACCTGTTTGCTTTGATGTCATGCAGTGTACTGGTTGTTTGAAAAGAGAACTACTTTCAGCCAAAATACTAACTGCTGATGCAACATTTTGATGATGTGCGATTGCATAACTTTTAATAGCCTCAAAGCTATCTTCTGAATCATCAGAGTCAGTGGTAGACATTTTCTGATAAACAAAAGACAGCAAATAAATAAGAATACTGTTTAACCACAACCACAACAGTAACAATAGAAAAAACAGTAACAGTCTAGCAGAAATACTAATAATAGAAATATCCAACATCAGAAAAAACAATAACATTCTAACAGTACTACTAATATCCAACCACAACAATAGAAATAAAAATAATTGTCTAGCAGTACATGACCATAAATATGATAAGCCTACTCCCCACCATTGTAGCGGTTATAAATCCACTTTATGTTCGTACCCTCAGGTAGGAACATAAATGCCTCTCTATGACCTTTGTCCAACAAAAATATGATGGCAAAGTCATAGAATTTCTCGTCCGCTACAACGTCGGGGTATCCACTTAACCGCTCTAATGCCTGAGTAATAGTATAAGGATTGCTCTTCAGATGTTCCTGAATGCATCGACTGATGGTCCTTGAAGATTCTGCCAGATCTTCTAAGACGGTGCTGGTGACACTTTTCTTTCCTTTCTTCCTCTTCCTCGCCGATGTGACTTCGGGGGGAGGTGATGCAACATTATCCTCCTGGATGTCATGCTCCCCACCGGACAACTCTCTCTCGTCGGTAGACTCATGTGGATTACTCCTTAAGCTAGGAATGGTAGCATGACTTCCACATGCAACAATTGAATCGAACATCCTCCTCAATCGTTTCTCTAACTCGGGGGGGGGGGGGGGGGGGGGGGGGGATGCCAGCATATCTGAACTTTTTGGCCGATGGGACAACCTACAATATTATAACAAAAATTAGGAAGAGCATCTATAGTCTTTGTAGTCGGATTCCAACCCAAACCAGTGAACTAACGTTTTAGCTCACTCCAAATTTTCCACTACTTCTTCAAATGATCTCATTTATTCTTCATTTGAACCTTATCGTACCTTTTTCCAGTTTGTTGTTGAAATTTTGTAGTCACATTTAACCAACCCTCTTTGCTAAAATGGGTTGTGGGTCGGTTACCAAGCTCTATTTCATGAATGCATATGTCGCAAAAAATCAGGACATCATTTGCATCCCATATAGTAGAGACACCACCGTCTTTCGCCTTACCTATCTTTAAAAAAATTTCAAACATATAAACATATGTAAACATGCAAACACACAAGCATACATAAACACACACAAACATACACACACACATAAAAATATAAACACATATACACATAAACATACACACACACATTCAAACATATAGCACACACATAACAAGACACATACACACATAAACATACAAACACACACACACACACACACATACATTCAAACACATACACACACACACACATACAAACACACACATACAAACACACACACACACACATACAAATACACATGCACATACAACATATAGCACACACATAACAAAACATAATCACACATTCATATAAGAAAACACACACACACACACACATATACACAAACACACATATAACACAAACACAAACATACACACACACACACACACACAAATACAGACACACACACACACACACAAACATACAATTACACATACACATACATATAAGAAAACACACAAACTCAAACACAAGCACACAAACAAACATATAAGAAAACACACACACACACATACACACAAACAAAAACATACATAACCACACACACACACACATTCATCCAATCATCACACATATATTTATAAACACACACACACATATACTTATAAACATATAAATATAAACATAAACACAAACACATATCCACACACACATGCAAACACACACACACACACACACACACACACATATAACACACACACACACACACACAAACAAACACACACACACACACACATACACATATAACCTAAACATATATAAACACACACATAACATAAACATATATAAACATAAACACACACACATAAACATATATAAACACACATATATTTATAAACACACACACACACACATATACTTATAAACACGCACACACATAAACATATATAAACACACATATATTTATAAAACACACACACACACATATACTTATAAACACGCACACACATATACTTATAAACAAACACACACATACACATATGAACATAAACACACACACACACACACACACACACACACACACATATACATATAAACACACACACATACACAAACATATAAACATAAACACACACACACACACACACTGAGAGGACCAAGCGCAACCAACTACACCAAAAGCCCGGACTGTTGGTGAAGCTGCAACTTGATCTTTATATCAACGGAAAGGCGCTATGGGTCAAGTGAAGGAACGCTGGACCCAACAATCCCCCCCCCCCCCCAGCGTCCAGCACGACCCGCAAGCTCAGAGGTGCTCCACATGGCTCAGAGGTGGCGCACCACATGGCTCAGAGGTGGCTTGACACATATCTGCGGCCGCCTGACCCGCCAGGACCCACACAGGTAGAGAGAATTTCAGGAATTATCAGCGCCCCCCGGGTCTCGAACCCGCAACCTGCTTTGATACCAATTGAGAGGACCCAGCGCAACCACTACACCAAAAGCCCGGACTATTTGTGAAGGCGCAACTTGATCTTTATATCAACGGAAAGGCGTTACGGGTCAAGTGAAGGAACGCTGGACCCAACACACACACATACACATATAAACATGAACATAAATAAACATAAACACACACCCAAATACACATATACTTATAAACACACACACACATATAACACAAATATATAACCACACTAAACACACACATATAACCACACTAAACACACACACGCACACATATAAACATAAACACACACACACACACACAATACATACAACACAAACTCACACACACACATACATAGCACATAGAACATATCACACACACATACAACACAAACACACACACACATACACAACACAATCGCAAACATACACACATACAACAAATACATTAAATATACAAAAAACATTTCATGTTGCATGGAAAACACAAAAAAAATTCTACATAAACATTCCAACCCAAATTTTTTTTCTAGGAGCAGCAATATACCAATCAGACGTCGGAAGGTGGCTGATCTTGGACTGGAGATTGCAATGCAAGGAGATCTGAAAATCTCTACTCGAAAATTGCCTGAAAAGGGGGGCGGTTCTGCAACTGTATAAGGATATGTCTGTTGAAGTTCTGAAGTGAGAGGGGGAGAGGCGAGTGGAGAGTGGGCCTCTTGATGTCAGGTAAGTGAAGTAGTGGAGTTGTGAAGTGCCAGGTGAAGTTTGCGAGTGGGTCCTTGACAAGTGGAGCTGTGAAGGTGCTGATATGTGCTTGGGCGAGTGGAGGCAGTGAGGATTGGCGAGTGGGCCTTTTGGGGGGGGGGGGGGGGGGGCTGCTGTATGAATTGGCGAGTGGAGGTGGTGTCCCTTGCAAGTGGGCTGCTGCCTTGAGTTGGGCCTTATGAAGGTGGGCTGCTGTTGTTGTGCATGGCTGTGCATGTGAGGGAGTTTGGAAGTGGCTGCCGAGTGGAGTGAATGTGAGAGTGTGCATGCGAGTGGAGTTGTGTTCATGTGAGTGGGAGTATGTGCATGTGCTGGGTGAGTGGAAGTGCATGCATGTGGTGGGGGAAGTGAGGTGTGCGAGTGCACATGTGAAGTGAGAGATGAAGGTGGTTGTGCGAGTGGAGTAAGGGGGTTAGGCGAGTGCAATGTGTTTGTCGAGTGGGGTGTTGTGAAGTTTGCGCATGGGCATGCAATGATGTGTACGTGCATGCATGCTAAGGTGGTGGTGTACCCCCCTACCCTCATTATGTGGTTGCCTATAAATACCCCCCCCCCCCCCACGCGTGCGGGCTAATGCGAAAGTGAAGAGAGAGAGTGAGAGAGAGATTCAAGAGAAGAGTTGAGAGAGTGGGAGTGTGCCTACACCCCAGGAGACCCCAATCCATACCTCGGCGAGAGATGGAGAGTGCAGAGTGCACTGTGAAGGGGAGAGTGGAGAAGCGGACCTTGTCCGCGATAAGTTATTTTTTTTATATATCATTCAGCTGACGTGAATCAAGGTGGATGCACCTTGTAGTCAGCTTCTCCTTGTTGTAATTCAATTGCCTAGTATAAAGAGTTCTTCGTTGTTTATTTATCATTGGTTCCTTGTGACTGGTAGCATACAAACAATTTAACATGGTATCAGAGGGAGGTTGCTGAAGCGGCGCGTGCTATCGAGGTTCAAGGTAGACATCCATGATGGACGGCGGAGGAGGATATGCGAGAGGACTAGGCATTGAGCTGCTCACCCAGACCAACTACAAGAAGTGGAAGTCATGCATGGAGAGCTACCTGCTTGGAGAGGACCTATGGGAAGTCGTTGGAGGAGAAGAGCATGCAGAAGTGTTTCCTATCGATGACGATGGTCTAGCTGTGAGAGCGTGGAGGAAGACCAACGCCAAGGCGGAGTTCACCTTGAAGAGAGCAATCTATCCTGACTTGTTCGACCACATCATGGGGTGCAAGTCAGCGTCAGAGATCTGGAGTGCCCTTGATGGGCTATTCAACAAGAAGAACGTAGCGTGGCTACAGTTCCTGGAGAATGAGTTGGCGTGGTTCACTCAGGGAGAGTTGTCGATATCCACCTTCTTCCTGAAGGTGAAGAACTTATGTGCAGAGATCTCGGCCTTGGATCCTGACGAGCCGATCTCAGAGGCGAAGCTGAAGAGGCACATACTCCGAGGTCTGCGGAAGGAGTATGTTCTGTTTATCACGTCCATGCAAGGATGGGCTACTCAGCCCACCTTACTAGAGCTAGAGAACCTGTTGTCGTCACAGGAGAGCTTGGCGAAGCAGATGGCAGGAGTGTCTATCTCAGGAGGAGATAACAAGGCGTTGTTCTCAGGCAAGAGGAAGCCTTGGGACAAGAAGAAGAAGAACTCCGGAGATGGACCTTCAACATCCTCTCAGGGAGTTAGAGAGAACTTTCTCCCCCCATATGACCTGAGGGGGAGACCCCTCTGCTTTGCCTGCAAGAAGTACGGGCACATGGCAAAGGAGTGTCGGTCTAATCTCAAGGCCGGTCATGTTGCTGAGAGAGGTGGAGACCATCAGAGAGGTGGAGACCATCGAAGAGGTGGAGGTCACCAGGGTGGTGAAGGCGGAGACAATTGCTTCTTGGCTGAGATGACGGCAACGTCGGTCGATGCCTTAGCTTCCGTCAGCTTCAAGAACGACTGGATAGTGGACTCCGGTTGCGGGCACTATCTTACTGGAGATGTGTCTAAGTTTGCCTCCTTGAAGGCATATGGTGGAACTGATGCTATCATCACGGCGGATGATACGGTGCATCCAGTTGAGAAGGAAGGGATGGTATCCCTGGGAAGTGAAGAGAAGCCCGTGACACTGAAGAGTGTGTATCACGTGCCGGGCATGAAGAAGAACCTCTTCTCGGTTGCGAATGCAGTGGATGCAGGATACCACGTGTTGTTCGGACCGAAGGAGGTGAAGTTCCTGAAGAACCTGTCTTCAGTTGATGCTGATGTCACGCTCACCGGGAGAAGGGTGAAGGACTTGTACGTTCTCTCTGCAAGTGCCTATGTGGACAAGCTGAAGACCAACGACAGCGCAGCGATCTGGCATGAGAGGCTAGGTCACGTGGGGATGGACAAGCTGAAGATGATAGCGGCGAAGGGCCTGTTGTCTGGCCTACTGATGAATAGTAAATATACGCATTTTTCTATATAATTTTTAGTATAATTTTAATTAGATTTCTAAATAATATATGTAAATTAATGAATAAAATGTTTGTTTTAGTTATTTTTGTTTTTAACTTAGTTTTATTTTCATTTTGTAAAGTTTCTGTAATTTTGTTAAGTCACGCCCTAGGTCACGCCCGTGTCCAAGGGCGTGTTCACTAATCCCTAACATTTTCTTTTCTCTGTTCTTTTTCCAACTCAAACATCAAGTCACGCCCTCGGTCACGCCCGTGACCGAGGCCGTGTACCTCGGTCACGCCCGTGACCGAGGCCGTGTACCATGGTCACGCCCGTGTTGGATATCCATCCCAGATTCCAGCCACTTGAAGCATTTCATCCAAAAAATCAAAGTCACGGCCGTGACATTTCAGACACGCCCGTGACCCTCAATTCCTTCCAGAAGAACAAAGGACACGCCGCCCGTCACGCCCAGCAGCCGACAGCACAATGCCGACATCAAACACGCCCGTGTTCCCTGGAACACGCCCGTGTACTTCCAAGTCGCCGGTCAAGCCTTCCAGATGCCCGCCTGGATCCAGCTGTTCTGGCTATTCGCACCCCAAGCCGTGTCACGCCCTCAGACACGCCCGTGTTCGAGGGCGTGTAATCCAAATTTTTTTTTCTATAAATAGCCAGATTCAGCTGAGTGCAAGGGTTCAAAATTTTGGGAGCTTCTCTTAAGGTTTTGTTCCATTTTGCTGATTTTTGGTGTTTTGTAATTTTTGTAATTTTGCACTTTCTCTCTCTAGTTTTGTAACCCCTTTTTTGATGGAAATAAATTAAGCTTGTAATTATTGTCTCTCTTTGTTTTAGTGTGTGTGTGTGTGTGTTCTCTTTTTGTTCTTTTTCTTTTTATTTTTAGTTTTATGTAATTTTGTAATTTTTGTTAAGTTGTCATTTTAATTTGGGTGTGTGTGTGTATGAGTGTAATTTTCTTATTTTTAGCTTTGTTGTAATTTTTAGATGATTTCATATTAGTGTGTGTGAGTGTAGGAGTTTAAATAGTTTTTTTTGTTTTGTTTTGATTTGGTGTTTTTACTTTCTTTTTGCTTTTTTTGTAAGTGTGTGTGTGTGTATGAGAGTAGATTTTCTTTTCTTTTTAACTTAGTTTCATTATTGTTGTGTGTGTGAGTGTATGAGTTTAGATTTGTTTTATTTTAATTAGATTTCATTAACGTAGAGTGGGTGTGTGTATGAGTATAAAGTTTGCGATTTTTTTGTAATCGAATAGTTTCCATTTCCGTCACGCATTTATTTCCCGCCTATCCGTTTGGATAGGACTTGCTCACGCATTTATTTCCCGCCTATCCGTTTGGATAGGACTTGCTCACGCATTTATTTCCCGCCTATCCGTTTGGATAGGACTTGATCGAAATAAATTTAGGGTATTTAAAGAGGTAAGTCCAAAACTATGAAAGTAATTTAAAAAGAGCGAAAAATTTTTAGCGAGACTTCTAAAGTTAGCTAAATAGCGTCGATTATTGCAGTCTTTGGTACCTTTTAATTAGAATAGAATTATATAAAACTATAACCTTTTTTTTAGAAAGTTTTTAAGAATAAATAAAGCCTACTAATTATGCTCTCTCAAACTTTTTTAAATTAAAATCTAGGTACAATTTTATTGGCTAAGGGGTAGGGGAAAAAAGATAGCATTGGCAAAAAGAAGAGTGCTTGGATTTAGGGGTGACGGATTTTATCCTCTCACCCCACCTTTTTGGTGGCCTTTGCTTTGATTCCCAGCGTTGGTTTACGCGGGAGAATTGAAATCATTTCTCAACTTAACCCAATGCCCGTGTTTACGGAATTATTAATTTTTTTATTCCCATTGACACGGGATTTCTTTTAACAATATTGGGTGCCTGTGTTTACGGAATCTCTTTATTCCCATTGACACAGGATTTCTTTTAAAACTCCTACTTTTATTATTTTTATGCCAAGCTAAGGGGTGTTTATAATGGGGGGTTTCAAGAGAAATTCTAGATTAATAAAAAACAATTTTTGAGAGCAAGTTTAGTAGATTAAAAACATTCCTAAAGTTTCACAAGTTTAGAGTTAGAATAATTGAATCTAAAGATGGTTTGCCAATATAATACAAAAAGGAATCTATTTAGGGTAAACCCGAGGTAGTGCTAAAAATTCTGTTCTCAAATTAAATTAAGATCGCAAGATTTTCTTTACTACTAAAAATTCCTCGATTTAAATTTTTCAAACTATGAAATAAACAAAATTGTTTTAGCAAATCATAAATAATGAAAAACGCTTAAAGATAAAACTAACCTAGCCTTGGAAATAACAAAAAGCTAAGTAGGGGTTTTATTTTATTTTTGGATTTTTGATAAGTTTTTCATCATTTTTTTTTTGAAGTTTTTTAAGATATGATATATTTTTTATTTTCTTTATAACAAAATGCATATATAAATACTAAAAAAAAGAAGACAAAAATTAAGAAAAGTAAAAATACATACAAAATATTTTTGATATATTTTTTTTTTTAAGAAAATTTTTTTTCATCATATATTTTTTTGATTTTTTAATTTTGTTAAAAATATGTACATTAATAGAAAAAAAGGAAAAGAAAAGAAAAGAGAGAAGGAAAAACATTTTTGGTGTTATGACAAAATGAATTTTGTTATAACAAATTTTTAAGTACATTTTTCAGCATTTTTTTTTGGATTTTGATTTATTATTATAAATAAGGATTTTTATATACAAATAAAAGACAGAAACATAAAACATTTATATAAAATTTTTTTTTTGTTTTTGTGTGTTTTTAAATTTTTTTTTTCTAAGTTAATTAAAGATTTTTTTGGATTTTTTCTATTTATGGGAGGGGCAAAAATAATTACAAAAAGAGGGAAAACACGCCCCCATACTTAAAACCAACATTGTCCTCAATGTTGAAGGTAAGTGTGAGGAACGAAAATATTTACAAAAAAAAAGATGAAGATTTTAATTACAAAATAGAAAAAAATATATACAAGGATAGTTACAAAAAAAAAGGAACTCCACGAATATATACAAAATTGTTTTTTTTTGGGTTGTTTTAGTTTTTCGAAATGTACAAAACACGAATACAAGAAGTATAAAAGAAGTTAAAAGCATATATATTTTGGTATGATAAAAATAAATTTTTATCATCTTTTTATGTTATTATTTATATTATATGTATTTTTTTGTTGTTTTGGTTTTAATTTTAAAATATGCATGTTTTAAAATATATCTAAATTTTAAGAAAGATAAAATAAAGTAAAATAAAGAAAAGGCTTTAAGATAAAAACCAAGGAAGAATGAAGAGAAATAAAAAGGTAAAAGCAACGGGGTTTTCTCGTTTCGAAATATCGACAAAAATCCCCTCTCGGGTCTGTCGAGTAATCCTACTTTGAGAAACTTCCTATTGTCTTATCTTAAAATTCCCAAAATTCTTTTTGATTTTTGTTTTAAAGTTTTTGCATTATTTTATTTTGTTTTATGTTTCTTTTTTGAAAAAGAATGATAATTTAAAATATGCATAATTATTAATATTATTATTTTTTTTTTTCATTTTGTTTTTTTTATTTTTTTATTTATTATTATTATTTATTATTTATTATTATTATTTTTGTTTAAGTTTTTTTTTTGAGATGAAAATTTATTTCATCATTTTTTTTTGTTTTATAAAAAAAAGGAACGTAATTGGATAAATATGGGGGTGCCTCCCACGAGCGCTTTGTTTATCGTCTCGTAGCTTGACTCGTTGGCGGGGTACGATCTTTTTAGAGGTGGGGGAGGGGTATGGAATTTAACTTCCCTCCCAGTTGATCCCCCGCGTGGTAGAGTTTTAGTCGGTGACCGTTAACTTTTAAGTCGCCTTTTTTCCGGGTGGGTGATAAGGACGGTCCCGTATGGCCAAACCTCTTTCACTTGAAAGGGGCCGGACCAACGAGATTTTAGTTTCCCCGGAAAAAGACGAAGACGCGAATTATATAGGAGGACGAGATCGCCCGGCGCAAATGATTTTGGATATTTTATTTTCCGGTCGTGGTAAAATTTCGAGCGTTCCTTATAAAATTTATTACTCTCGTAAGCGTTCGCACGCCATTCATCGAGTTCGTTTAATTGGAATTTCCGGTTTTCGGCGGTTAAATTATGATCGAGATTTAAAAGTTTTAACGCCCAAAAAGCGCGGTGCTCTAATTCTACGGGCAAATGGCACGCCTTGTCGTAGACTAATCGATAAGGCGTACAACCGATTGCGGTCTTGTACGCCGTACGATATGCCCACAGCGCGTCGTCTAATTTAAGTGCCAAATCCTTCCTATTAGTTGAAACGGTTTTTTCTAATATGCGTTTGATTTCCCGATTTACTACCTCCACTTGGCCGCTCGTTTGGGGGTGATAGGCGGTGGCGAGCTTATGCGTGACGCCATATTTGTTTAATATTTTTGCAAACTGGGCGTTGCAAAAGTGCGTACCCCTATCACTAACTATCGCACGGGGCGTACCGAAGCGAGAAAATAATTTTTTAAGAAAGTTGACGACGACTCTCGCATCGTTGGTGGGGAGAGCTTGCGCTTCCGCCCACCTAGATACGTAGTCGACCGCCACTAAAATGTAGCGATTATTATATGAAGGAGGTAGGTGGCCTACGAAATCTATCCCCCATAAATCGAAAATCTCGCATTTTAAATAAAAATTTTGGGGCATCTCGTCTCGACGAGAGATGTTACCCGACCGTTGACAGCTATCGCATGCGCTCACAAAAGTGTGAGCGTCTTTGAAGAGAGCGGGCCAATAAAAGCCCGCCTCCAGCGCCTTCTGCGCGGTCCGGTTGGCTTGATAATGCCCCCCGGCCGGCCCTTCGTGGCAGTGCCGCAAAATTTGCGCACCCTCCTCGTTCGAAATGCATCTCCGCACGACTTGGTCCGCGCAGACGCGAAATAAGAAAGGGTCCTCCCAAAAGTAATTTTTCAAATCAGAAAAGAATTTCTTCTTTTGCTGTTTTGAAAAGTCTTTCGGGAGCACCCGCGCAACTAAATAGTTGGCGTAGTCTGCGAACCAAGGCGAGGGAAAAGTTTTTAAATTATTTAAAGCTAAAAGACGCTCCTCGAGAAATCGATCATCGATTTCCGGTTCGAAGAGCGCTTCCGCGATTGGGTGCTCTAAACGAGAAAGGTGGTCGGCCGCTAAATTTTCGGCCCCCTTCTTATCGCGGATCTCTAAATCAAATTCTTGTAATAGGAGGATCCATCGAAGAAGGCGGGGCTTAGCATCCATTTTTTCTAATAAATATTTTAGGGCGGAGTGGTCGGTAAATATAATAATTTTTGAAAGTGTGACGTAGGGCCTAAACTTATCTATGGCGAAGACGACGGCAAGGAGTTCCTTTTCCGTTGTCGTATAATTAGCCTGTGCGGCCGTGAGCGTGCGGGACGCGTAGTAGATAGGATGAAAATATTTATTAACGCGTTGGCCTAATACGGCCCCTACTGCTATATCACTCGCGTCGCATATAATCTCAAACGGAAGGGTCCAATCGGGCGCCACCAGAATAGGAGAATGGATAAGTTTATTTTTTATGGCATTGAATGCCTCTACGCACGCGTTATCAAAAATAAATGGAGATTCCTTCTCTAGGAGGTGGGTTAGCGGTTTTGTTATTTTGGAAAAGTTTTGAATAAACCGCCTATAGAAACCCGCGTGGCCAAGAAAACTACGGATTGATTTTATACTTGAGGGCGCGGGGAGTTTTTCAATTATTTCGACCTTGGCCTTGTCGACCTCCATCCCTCTTTCAGAAATTTTGTGGCTGAGAACTAAGCCTTCTCGAACCATAAAATTACACTTTTCCCAGTTTAAAACCAGGTTCGTGTCTTCGCATCGTTGGAGGACTCGATCTAAATTTTGGAGGCAGTTTTGGAAGGAGCTTCCAAAAACCGAGAAGTCATCCATAAAGACTTCCATAATATCCTCTACGAGCTCTCCAAAGATCGCCATCATACATCGTTGAAATGTAGCTGGCGTGTTGCAGAGGCCGAATGGCATCCTTCGGTACGCGAAGGTACCGAAGGGGCACGTAAAGGTTGTTTTCTCCTGGTCTTCGGGGGAGATAGGAATTTGTAAAAATCTCGATAGACCATCGAGAAAACAATAATAAGGATGACCCCATAGTCGCTCCAAAATTTGATCGATAAACGGTAACGGAAAGTGGTCTTTGCGGGTGTCATCATTTAATTTTCGGTAATCGATGCACACCCTCCAACCCGTAACAGTACGAGTTAGAATTAATTCGTTATGTTCATTTGCCACTACCGTTATACCGCCCTTTTTAGGCACGACATGAATGGGACTAACCCACGTGCTGTCGGATATAGGGTAGATAATCCCCGCATCCATTAATTTTATTACTTCAGCCTTAACGACCTCCCGCATATTTGGGTTTAATCGTCGCTGAGGCTGGATGATTTTGCGGGAATTATCTTCTAAGAAGATTTTGTGCGTGCAAAAAGAGGGATTTATCCCCCTAATATCGGAAATATGCCATGCTATTGCATGGCGATGCGTGGACAAAACTTTAACTAATTCGGAAGTTTCCGAATCAGATAAAGAAGACGAAATAATAACCGGGAGTTTTAAGTCCGCGGCGAGAAAAGCGTATCTTAAATGGTCGGGGAGTGGCTTAAGCTCCAAGACCGGGGGTTCTTCGTAAGATGTTGTTATTTTTAAACTTTTAGAATTAAAGGATTCGAAAGGCGTATCTGGCGGTAGCTCGTCCAAAGGGGCGAGGTCCGCCAAATTCGGTTCGTCTAAATTTAAAGCGAGTAATTCATAAAGCGAAGAACACTCATCCTCGAACGCGGATTCTAAGTGAAAGCAAGAATCATCGTTCGATAATGAATTTCGCATCGAGGGATTAATAAGAAGGGTAACTTCGTCGTCCCCTACCCGAAGGAGGAGGCGACCGTTACTCACATCAATTAATGCGCGGGAGGTCGCGAGGAAAGGGCGACCGAGGATAATTGGCACCTCGGCGTCCTCCTCGATGTCGAGGATGACGAAGTCTACCGGAAAGATAAACTTGTCAACCTTGACCAGAACGTCCTCCACTACCCCGATAGGATATTTTATCGAGCGATCCGCGAGTTGGATGCTCATTTTCGTTGGGGTGGGAACTCCCAAATCGAGTTTTTTAAAGAGGGAGAAGGGCATCAAATTGATGCTCGCTCCCAGGTCCGCTAGAGCGTACTTTATTAATAAATTGCCGAATAGGCACGGGATGGAAAACCTTCCCGGGTCGTTTAGTTTCGGCGGCAATTTATTAAGTAGGACCGCCGAGCATTCCGCATTTAAGGAAACACGCGAAATACCCTCGAGCTTCTTTTTATTAGAAAGGAGCTCCTTAAGGTATTTCGCATATTTCGGCATTTGTGAGAGTGCCTCGCAGAAGGGGACGTTAATTTGAATTTGTTTAAAAATTTGTAAAAACTTTTTGTAATGTTCGTCCTCCTTCTCTTTATTAAGTTTTGCTGGGTACGGAATTTGCGGGCTCGAGACGCCCGGCGCTAATTTTTTTTTCCGTATCTAATAAAATAAAAGACGAGGGTGCAGGGGTCGGAGGCGAAACAGTTACCTGATGCTCAACCCGCAATGGGGAGTCGACCTCCTTGCCGCTGCGAAGGGTAATGGCGTGGGCTTTTTCACGCGGGTTCTGCTCCGAGTTCCCCGGTAGTGCTCCAAGTTGCCGCTCGGAGACCATTTTTGCAAGCTGGCCAACCTGCATTTCTAAATTTTTTAGCGATCCGGTTATATTTCGGATATTTGCGTCGTTGGAAGCCATGTATTTTGCAAAAAGCTCCTCGAGCGGAGAAGGTTTTGGAGGAGGAGGCGCAAAACCCTGCTGAAATCCTTGGGGATATCCATGCGGAAATCCTTGCGGGATCGCAGGTGGAGGGCGTTGCGCATTATTTGGGTTACTCCAGGAGAAGTTCAGGTGGCTCCTCCAACCCGGGTTATAGTTATTACTATATGGGTTGAAGGGCGCCCGCACTTGATTGCCCACGTAATCCACCGATTCCTCGCATAAATTATTATTATTATTAATATTATTAAGATTATTATTATTATTAAGATTATTAAAATTATTATTATTATTATTTGGATTATTAAAATTATTATTATTATTATTAGGATTATTAGCCCAAGCGGGAGTGGAGGAGGAAGCAGTCATCTCCGCCACTTGCTTACTTAGCCGCTCTACCTGCGAGGCTAAGTGAGTAGTGGCATCCACTTCGAAAATACCAGCCGGTTTAGGAGGACGCGACCTTGGCACGTTCCATTGGTACGCGTTCATGGCCATTTCTTCGATCAGAGCTTGAGCGGCCTCCGGGGTTTTGTTGTTTAACGTTCCCCCGGCGGCTGCGTCGATCATCTGTCTCGTTGAGAAATTCAAGCCGTTATAGAACGTTTGTACCTGAAGCCAAGTTGGTAGCGCGTGATGAGGACACCTACGCAAATATTCTTTAAAACGTTCCCAAGTCTCGTAGAGAGACTCAGAATCGAATTGAATGAAGGATGCGATATCGGTGCGTAATTTAGCGGTTTTTGACGGAGGAAAATATTTAGTTAGAAAATTCTCCGTCAATTCGGCCCACGTGGTTATGGACCCTCTCGGAAGAGAAGTCAACCACGATTTCGTCTTTGTCCGCAGGGAAAAGGGAAATAAGCGCAAGCGAATGGCGTCATCGCTGATGCCATTAATCTTGAAGGTGTCGCAAATTTCTAAAAAATTATTAAGGTGTTGGTTTGGGTCCTCATCTGGCAAACCGTCGAACTGAATCGACTGTTGTACCATTTGGATTATACTGGATTTGATTTCGAAATTATTATTAGCTACCGCGGGGCGGGTGACGCTCGATCCTGTATCCTCTAAATTTGGCCTAGCATAATAGGCCATGGTCCGTTGTGGGGCCGCATTTAGATTATGATCGCCCATCACGCCTATATGTATATCGCCGACGGATTCTTCGGGATCTATTTGTAGATTTTGATTATGAGATCGGCGGCGCTCGTGAAGCGTGCGCTCGATTTCGGGATCAAAAGGTAATATTGGATTATCCGAAGATTCGCCTCGGGTCATACACTATTTTTTTAATTAATTTTTTGAAGAGTTTTTTTTTCTTTTATAGATTTTTTTTTTTGATGTTTTTGTTTTAAAAATATTTTTACAAAGATGAAAAAGAAAGGAAAGAAAGTAAAAGAGAATAATATATTTTTTTGGGTTTTTCTTTACTTAAGTAAAATATATAAATATATATATTTTTTGGGTTTGATTTTTGTGGGGCTTTTATATGAAAATATATGTAGCTGTATTTGAAAATATATGTAAAAAAGGAAAATTGAAAAATATAAGTATATATATATTTTTTTTTCTTTACTTAGATAGTATATTTTTTTTTTTGGTTTTTTTTTTAGATAGAAAAAGAGATGAAATATAAGATAAAATTAATAGCGTTTCCTATTTCAAAATAACGACACAACTCCCCGGCAACGGCGCCAAAAACTTGATACGTTAAAATTATTTTTTTTTTAAGTGTGAAGCCTTGCTTTCTTCTTTTATTAGAATTCGGCGGCATTTTCGAAGAGTCCCGCGAGTAATCCTACTTCGAAGAATTACCCGTTATCCTATCGAAAGATAGAAGTAACGGCCTTTTCCTCTTTCGAAATATCGAAGATTACTCTTTGGCCGCATCGCCAAAAGCTAAGTAGAAAAGATTGAAAAAGGGTTTTATGTTGAAATTAAAATTGAAAGCTTTTTGAAAATATTGTTGCAACAATTTTTTGAGTAGTTGCAACAATTCTTTAAGGGCGTTTTAAAACTTCTTTTACCTTGAGCTAGTTGCAACAACCAAAGAGGTGTTGCAACAATTTTTTTAGTGTTTTTAAAAGAGAGTTTTAAAAAGTGCTTTAGAGAGAAAGCTTTTGGGTTTATGTAATTATCCGGACTAAAATCAATAAAGGCAAGTGGACCTTATCGATAGTAGTATAGGATATTTCTTTTGAAATATCAAGGTCGTATTTTTCCAAGGTCGTATCGATTATTTCTACTTCTTAGGAACGCGCTATTATTTTATCGAAAAGAGTTTGAAATTGATTTTTATGATTTTATAGAAAAGCTAGTGACGAAAATGATAACTATCGCGGGCTTGGTGTGCGTTTAGCAAAAACCAAGAAAAGCGATGAAAAGAAAAAGAACGAAAACGTTAATTTAAAAAGTAGTTTTGCTTAGAATTTTTTAGGATTTTATAAAACGATAATGATAACTACGGCGATAATAAGCGATTGAGCGGGTAGCGGAATTAAGCAAAAAGCAATTATATAAAAAATAAAAGACGCACTAATTGAAAACTCACGCACTCTACGGAATTAAAATGAAAGCTGTAAATTGCAGAAATTGAAGAAATGCGATCCCTACCCAAATAGGTAGAGGGGAAATAAATGCGTGAGCAAGTCCTATCCAAACGGATAGGCGGGAAATAAATGCGTGAGCAAGTCCTATCCAAACGGATAGGCGGGAAATAAATGCGTGAGCAAGTCCTATCCAAACGGATAAGCGGGAAATAAATGCGTGACGGAAATGGAAACTATTCGATTACAAAAAAGGCGCAAACTTTATACTCATACACACACCCACTCTACATTAATGAAATCTAATTAAAATAAAATAAATCTAAACTCATACACTCACACACACAACAATAATGAAACTAAGTTAAAAAGAAAAGAAAATCTACTCTCATATACACACACACACTTACAAAAAAAGCAAAAAGAAAGTAAAAACACCAAATCAAAACAAAACAAAAAAAACTATTTAAACTCCTACACTCACACACACTAATATGAAATCATCTAAAAATTACAACAAAGCTAAAAATAAGAAAATTACACTCATACACACACACACCCAAATTAAAATGACAACTTAACAAAAATTACAAATTACATAAAACCAAAAATAAAAAGAAAAAGAACAAAAAGAGAACACACACACACTAAAACAAAGAGAGACAATAATTACAAGCTTAATTTATTTCCATCAAAAAAGGGGTTACAAAACTAGAGAGAGAAAGTGCAAAATTACAAAAATTACAAAACACCAAAAATCAGCAAAATGGAACAAACCTTAAGAGAAGCTCCCAAAATTTTGAACCCTTGCACTCAGCTGAATCTGGCTATTTATAGAAAAAAAATTTGGATTACACGTTCTCGGACACGGGCGTGTCTGAGGGCGTGACACGGCTTGGGGTGCGAATAGCCAGAACAGCTGGATCCAGGCGGGCATCTGGAAGGCTTGACCGGCGACTTGGAAGTACACGGGCGTGTTTCAGGGAACACGGGCGTGTTTGATGTCGGCATTGTGCTGTCGGCTGCTGGGCGTGACGGGCGGCGTGTCCTTTGTTCTTCTGGAAGGAATTGAGGGTCACGGGCGTGTCTGAAATGTCACGGCCGTGACTTTGATTTTTTGGATGAAATGCTTCAAGTGGCTGGAATCTGGGATGGATATCCAACACGGGCGTGACCATGGTACACGGCCTCGGTCACGGGCGTGACCGAGGTACACGGCCTCGGTCACCGGCGTGACCGAGGGCGTGACTTGATGTTTGAGTTGGAAAAAGAACAGAGAAAAGAAAATGTTAGGGATTAGTGAACACGCCCTTGGACACGGGCGTGACCTAGGGCGTGACTTAACAAAATTACAGAAACTTTACAAAATGAAAATAAAACTAAGTTAAAAACAAAAATAACAAAAACAAACATTTTATTCATTAATTTACATATATTATTTAGAAATCTAATTAAAATTATACTAAAAATTATATAGAAAAATGCGTATATTTACTATTCATCACCTACCCAATCTCTCTTCATGCGGCGATGGTCATGTGTGTGAGGGCTGTCAGTTTGGCAAGTCACATCGACTTCCATTTGACAAGTCGGAGACCAGGTGTAGGGCACCCCCTGAGTGCGTACACGCTGATGTGATGGGACCGTGCGCCACCCTGACCTATGGAGGAAACAAGTATGCGCTTGTCTTGGTGGATGACTGCACTCGCTACACGTGGGTGTACTTCATGAGGGAGAAGGCGGAAGTGTTTGAGAAGTTCCAGGAGTGGAAGGAACTGGTGGAGGGGAGGCTGAACCTGAGGGTGAAGAAGTTGAGAAGTGATAATGGGGGGGAGTTTACCTCTAACGCTTTCAACTCTTCTTGCAGGAAATTTGGCATTCGACGAGAGCTCTCCTGTGCCCACACCCCTTAGCAGAATGGGGTGGCAGAGAGGAAGATCCGCTATCTGGTGGAGACTACCAGGAGTTGGCTACATGCCAAGAGCATTCCCAAAGCCTTATGGGCGGAGGGAATGGCATGTGCCACCCATGTGATCAACCGGCTACCTCTTAGTCCCAACAGGATGGTGTCTCCACACCAACTCATGTTCGGGGAGAAGCCAGATGTGAGTCACATGAGGGTGTTTGGCTCTACCTGCTTCGTGCACGTTCCAGAGGCTGAGAGAACCAAGTTGGAGCCGAAGGCGAGGAAGTGTATCTTCATCGGCTACGACGAGAGGAAGAAGGGATGGAAGTGCATGAACCCACAGACCCACAAGTTTGTCGTCTCGCGCGACGTTGTGTTTGACGAACTGATCTCGTATCAGGGAGTCTCTTCTGTGGTGCTGCCGGAGAGTGGAGAATCAAGCAGGGAAGGAGAAGAGAGAGTCACTGAGGACTCTATGGTGGAGTTGGAAGTATCTCCAAGTGCCCCATCGCCATCTAGCTCAAGGGGAGCTTCTGGCTCAGGTGGAGCTTCAAACTTTAGAAGCAGGGGGAGCGCTGCTTCAAGAGAAGTTAAAGGAGGAGCTGGAGAGGAGGAGTCTACCGGAGTGGTAGAAAGTGGCCAAGCCTTGAGGAGGTCAAAGCAGACCATCGTCCCGCCTGCTCACTATAAGGAGGGGAACTTCGTGAGTTTGGTCTCTTGCTTTTTCGCAAGACCACTCGACGAGAGGGAACCTGCCCGCTTTGAAGATGCTGTTGGCACCAAGGAGTGGGACGTGGTCATGGACGAGGAGATGGAGGCCCTGAAGAAGAACGAGACATGGGACCTTGTTCCCATGGTGGAGGGCATCAAGCCTGTCACCTGCAAGTGGGTGTACAAGGTGAAGAAGAGAGCTGATGGAGAAGTGGAGCGGTACAAGGCTAGGCTTGTCGCTCGAGGTTTCTCACAAACCTATGGAGAGGACTATGAGGGGACCTTCAGTCCTGTAGCGAAGATAACGTCGGTGAGGACGGTCATTGCCCTAGCAGCGTGCAGAGGGTGGAAGCTGTGGCATCTGGATGTGAAGAACGCGTTCCTATACGAAGAGATAGACAAGGATATATTCATGGTGCAACCACCTGGGTATGTGTCCAAGTCTCAGCCACATCATGTATGCAAGCTGAAGAAGGCCCTCTATGGGTTGAAACAGGCACCGAGAGCCTGGTATGGGAAGATTGCAGAGTATCTGCAGTTCTGTGGATACGATGCCTTAGACTCAGACTCTAGCATGTTTGTGAAGAAGAGTGGAGATCTTCACATACTGGTGCTGTTGTACGTCGACGACATAATCGTGACTGGGAACAACGGTGAAGAGGTCGCGGCGCTGAGACAACAGCTAGCCATCCGGTTCGAGATGAAGGATCTTGGTGAACTGCACCATTTCCTTGGACTTCAAGTGGAGAAGAGAAGTGGCGGGCTGTTCGTGACCCAGAAGGCGTATGCCGAGAAGATCGTCGAGAGATTCGGCATGAAGGAGGGGAAGAGCAGCTCCGTTCCACTGGAGGTTGGGCTGAAGCTTCGGAAGGAAGAAGGGAGGATTCTTCCCGATCCGAAGATCTTCCGGGCACTGGTGGGGAGCCTTATCTATCTGACCATCACAAGGCCGGACATCGCCTTTGCTGTCGGCCGAGTGAGTCGGTACATGCAGGAGCCGCGGAAGCCTCATCTGGAGGCAGCCAAAGGGATACTGAAGTATGTGAAAGGCACCCTGGAGATGAGGTTGTTCTATGGAGGGAGGACCGACTTCAAGCTGCATGGCTACACAGATGCAGACTACACAGGAGACGCTGATGACCGCAAATCGACATCAGGTTACGTGTTCATGTGTGGAGCCACTGCCATCTCGTGGTGCAGCAAGAAGCAGGACTCCATTTCCCTCTCCACCACTGAGGCCGAGTACAAGGCGTCGTCCTTAGCAGCTCAGGAGTGTGTCTGGCTGAGGAGGCTGGTGGAAGACGTGGATGAGAAGGTCAGAGGACCTACTGTGCTGCGTGGCGATAACGAGAGTGCTCTAAAGCTGGCAACCAACCCAATGTGTCACGCAAGGACAAAGCACATAGAGATCGAGCACCACTTCATCCGAGAGAAGGTGTTGGGTGGCTCGCTTGCGGTGGAGCACGTACGGAGTGAAGAGAACCCGGCGGACATCCTCACAAAGCCCCTATCAGCGGGGCCGTTCAAGAAACTTTGCGACTGCCTTGGAGTTGTCCCTGACGCTCACTTCAAGAGGGAGTGTTGAAGTTCTGAAGTGAGAGGGGGAGAGGCGAGTGGAGAGTGGGCCTCTTGATGTCAGGTAAGTGAAGTAGTGGAGTTGTGAAGTGCCAGGTGAAGTTGGCGAGTGGGTCCTTGACAAGTGGAGGTGTGAAGGTGCTGTTATGTGCTTGGGCGAGTGGAGGCAGTGAGGATTGGCGAGTGGGCCTTTTGGGGGGGCTGCTGTATGAATTGGCGAGTGGAGGTGGTGTCCCTTGCAAGTGGGCTGCTGCCTTGAGTTGGGCCTTGTGAAGGTGGGCTGTTGTTGTTGTGCATGGCTGTGCATGTGAGGGAGTTTGGAAGTGGCTGCCGAGTGGAGTGAATGTGAGAGTGTGCATGCGAGTGGAGTTGTGTGGATGTGAGTGGGAGTATGTGCATGTGCTGGGTGAGTGGAAGTGCATGCATGTGGTGGGGGAAGTGAGGTGTGCGAGTGCACATGTGAAGTTAGAGGTGAAGGTGGCTGTGCGAGTGGAGTAAGGGGGTTAGGCGAGTGCAATGTGTTTGCCGAGTGGGGTGTTGTGAATTTTGCGCATTGGCATGCAATGATGTGTACGTGCATGCATGCTAAGGTGGCGGTGTACCCCCCTACCTTCATTATGTGGTTGCCTATAAATACCCCCCCCCCCCCCCCCCCCCCCCACGCGTGCGAGCTAATGCGAAAGTGAAGAGAGAGAGAGTGAGAGAGAGATTCAAGAGAAGAGTTGAGAGAGTGGGAGTGTGCCTACACCCCAGGAGACCCCAATCCATACCTCGGCGAGAGGTGGAGAGTGCACTGTGAAGGGGAGAGTGGAGAAGCGGACCTTGTCCGCGACAAGTGATTTTTTTTATATATCATTCAGCTGACGTGAATCAAGGTGGATGCACCTTGTAGTCAGCTTCTCCTTGTTGTAATTCAATTGCCTAGTATAAAGAGTTCTTCGTTGTTTATTCATCGTTGGTTCCTTGTGACTGGTAGCATACAAAAAAATTAACAATGTCTCTAAGGGGGAGTTTTCAGTGAGGGGATGGATCTAATAATGAAAATTAGGGTGAGAGAGGACTGCAAAACCGATCAAAGAAGGCCAGAAAATATTACCTGGAACACGCAGTGCCGGAGTGCGGCCAAACGACGAAATCCCGGCTGCAGGAGAAGGATGAATCACCGTCAAAGTCGTCAATGTCAACGTCGTCGCCGGAGAGGAGGGTATCCGCCTGCAGTAGGCCGATTGGGATGGATCGCCGAAGGTCGGGGTCGTCGACGGGCGCGAGAGCGAGGAGAGAACCCTATGCGTGCTTTGCCATCGAGCGAGCTTGCGTCTGGACTGGTGCTATCGACCCCGGCAGGAGGTTAATGGGAAACATAGGTTAATAAAAAACGCTGGTTGTGTCCAACAGCTGCGCCAAACAAAGCTTTTGCTCCAAACGGAGTTTCAAGCCTGCCGCACCGGAGCCGAACCGCCCAACCAAACGCGCCCTAGTCTAACAACCCGGAACAGCCCGTTCAGTCCAATTTTTATTTTCACTCTTAACTTTGAATAAAAAAATAAATCTTATTAAATAAAAAAAAATGAAATACATTTAAGATTTATAATTGATGCTTTTAGCTGGGGAATAAATGATGATCGTCTCATGCATTGACTAGCAATCCACCCATGTTTATATATATATATATAATCTATAATATATATTATAAAGAAGTACAAGATTTGGCTATGACAAGATAATTAGGCAAGGTAAAAAAGACAGAGACAATCTTCACCATTTGATCTCAAATCAAAGCATCGTGATGGCCTGTGAATAGCCATTTGAAAAAAAAAAGCCTTCCTCCCTCCACCCAAAATCCCGATCCCCCTCCCACATACCTCCAAAAACAATTTTTTAAAAAACTAATTCCCGTACTGGAGCACCGCCGGACTACCCCCGGTAGATTCGCCGGAGTCCGACGAACCTGCAGGTGGTGTCAGGGCAGGCGGTGGCGGGCCGGCCCGTGGCGGAGGGAGGGAGGGAACCGCGGGGGTTCTTTTTATTTCTTTATATATAATTATAAATATATATTATACATATATTAATATATATTATACATATATTAATATATAATTATATATATAATTATATAATTATATATATATAAATATATATAATTATATAATATACAAATAATATAAAAAAACAATACAGATATATTATATATTTAGTGATATATATAATCAATAAATTTTTTTTGTTAAAAAATAACTGGGTGCGTGTCGGGGGTGAGCATGATACTATCGCGCATGGAAGCCTGGGGCAGGCAAGGTACTGTCACACGAGCCACGAGTGCCCCCCCCCTGTCGAGTGCACTCATGTAGGGCCGAAGGCCCGTACCGCTGCACTCACATAGGGCCATCAGCGGACCCATGTACAGGCATACCCGGGCACGTGCCCGGGTATGATTTTCGGAAAAGGGAAAAGCAGCCTGCGATGCGTGCCCGAACTCCTTCCCCTTTCCGGCTTCCTCCACTGCGATGAAGACGAGCGGGCGCCAGACGACAGGAGTACAGGGCGACAACTCGATTTCTCGTGGACCTGAAGGCCGCTTGACGCTCGTTTCCTTGTTTGTCCGTCTTCGGTGACCTGCAAGCGCATTTGTTTATTGTTTTGTTGTGCCCTAGCTACCTCGATGAGAAAACAATGAGCGGATGCCGGACTGTGGGAGTACAGGGCGATGACTGGCAGGTATTCAGCTATTCCTCTGAAGTCTAGGCCTCCGGCGACTGGGTCCGCCAAGACCGCCAGGCGCCACTGCCTCTTGCTGCAGTTCCGGCAGCTTTCTGGCAGAGGTTGAGAGGAAGCTGTCCTAGTCTCTGAGGTATTTCCGATCCTTTTATTATTATTTTTTTGTTTAATTGATTTATAATTGCTGTTGTTTTGGAAAAAGCTATCTTGTTTTTAGGACAACGATCAACAGTAAATCGATCTGATCACAAAAATTGATTGAAGTAGACACCGCTTGATCTAGTTATCAAGGTTATTCCTCTGAAGTCTGGGCCTCCGACGACTGGCAGAATCTCCCGGCAGGCCCCGACTTCAAATTCTCAGTTTCTCCTTTCTCTTCCGATTTCAGCCAGGTATCCTTCAATGTTCAAAATGCGCACATCTTAATTTTGCAGACATCATAATTGTTCTAATTCCAGGCATCATAATTTTGTATTAGCAAAGATGATAAAGGATTTTTCTAATCCAGGTATCATAATTGTTCTAATTCTCTTATATATCACAAGAATAACTAAAAAACAGTAGGAAGAGTTGAGCATCTAGTGAAACAAATTGATTTAGATCATCTAAATAAAATAATTTTTTTTATAAAAAATTTAAATCTTTTTTACTTGGTGCCCGGTCGGACAAAAATCCTGGGTCCGCCGCTGCGTAGGGCCGGAGGCCTGTGTCATTCGACTCGTGTGTGTGTATCTCTCTCTCTCTCTCTATATATATATCTAAGTGATTATAGCATTCTTTATGCTCTTACCGTGCTTTTATTTTCCACCGTTGCATCTTTCAGATGTTTTATTCGAAACATCTTTAATATAAAAAAATAAAAATAAATTTTCCGAGAGAGAGAGAGAGAGAGTGTGGGAGAGAGAGAGAAAGAGAGGAGAGAGGGGGAGAGAGTGCGGCGGAGAGGGAAAGAGAGAGGGAAAATAATAATCTTTTTAAGTATATACGTATTTTTTTTACAAAATAAATATTGTAATATTTATGTATATTTTTTACGGTCATTTCGAGTACTCATATATATATGGATGCGGCCGAAGGCCGCCCGACAGCATCGCGTCGAGGGTGGGCGAAGCTAGCCGTCGCCGGCCGAGTACTGTCGCGCTTGGCCGTAGGGGCGGAGCACACACATAAGCGCGCGCAAGTGACAGACATGCCGCACCCACCGCTCGCAAATTTTGTTAACGATGATTAATAATTTTATAAAAATTTATATTAAAAATTGAAATATATATTAATAAAAATTTAAATTAATATAAATAATTAAATTACGATGATCTCTCTACCCTGGTCTCTCTCCTCTCTCTTCTTTAATTTTTTGATCATATTTAATGTCTAACCAAAATCATATCTTGCTTTTTAATATAGTATAGATAAATAACGAGCTTCCTAAGTTATCTCTAAATAGATTCGACCAATCAAGAATGAAATAGAATCAAATTTGTGAGAGATTCACGACTGCAAAGCCTTGTCAGCCGGAGAAAACTTCTACAAGGAATAAATCAGGTGTGACAGCGGCGATCATCGTGTACTAAGATGTGGAATATCATCTGCTCATAAATCAATCCTGCTTCTGCTCTCTCTCTCTCTCTCTCTCTCTCTCTCTCTCTCACACGCTGACATTCCGAGCCCAATTCCTACGCGCCTGCTCTGCTCCAATGAAAATGGCTGAACCCAAAGTGAAAGTCAACAACTTCGATGCTGCGCTTGTTTCCAAAGGCGCAGTCTTCACGGTCGTCTTCTCCCACAGCGATGACCTGCATTGCCGCCATGAATATCTCAATCGAACAACTTTATAAAGTATGAGCAGTTACGAGCAGAGGCAACAAAACCAGCGCCGCCATTAATTTACTCGGAGGAATCCGCCATTAGGAAGTTTGTCGCGCCCAGCTAAACACAAAAGATCAAGTGAAGTGATGAGAAAGCCAAACTAAATAAATAAATTTTTTTTAAAGGAAACATTTTTTTTTTGAAGCGGAAGGAAGGAACTACATTGCCGCACAACAAATTGGGATTCCCCCCTCGACCTGTCGACCACGTTTTCCATTTCCCGCCGGATCAGGTCACCGCCGCCTTTGATCTTGAGCCCATCTCTGGGTCGGAGTTGGCAAACTTGGACTCGTTTCACTGCGCACGCCACGTTAACGCCACACTGTTCACCCCAGCCGCTCTACCGCATCCCCACCCATCTCATCTCTCTCGATTTCGAAGCGGAAAGCGCACGAAACCTTTCTCTTGGAGGTCAATTAACCGAAAGGGAAAAGGGCGAGAGTGGACGGCGAAGTGGCGCCGATTTCAGTTGCAGGGTTCGCCGCCTCTGCGATCCAATCCATCCAAATTATATTGTCTGCGACTTCTTTAGGTGCGAATTAGGTTTTTGTTCTTCGGTTGGAGTCGTTGGAATTAGGGATATCTCGCTCCGCGATCAGAATCTCAGCTCGAATTCTTTCCGGAATTTAGGGTTGGAATCTGGGTTGTGGGAGGAGAAGATGATAATCAAGCGGAGCCTGCGGGGGCAAATGCCGGCCCTGAAGCGGCGGAGGACCGATGGTGGTGGTGAGGGAGGCGGCGAGGAGGCGGCAGGAAGCCGCCGGAAGAAACGAAGGGTGGATAACTTCTTTTCGCTCGAGATGTTGGCCGACATCGGCATTTCAGCAGGGTTGCCTTACCTTCCCGAAGAGTTCCGTCGGAATTTCTGCGTGGATGCGCCATTCTTCCCCGGAGAAGCCGAGTTGGAGGCGGCGGAAGCCCTGCGCGCGGTGCGGGAGCCCGCGAAGGCGACGTTTTACCCTCCGCCGCCGATTGTACGGACGTCCCGGGGCCGGACGCTGGTGCGACCTTCTCGATTCAATGACTCGGTCATCATAGACTTCTCCAAGAAAGAGAAACCGATGCTCAGACGACTGGAACCAGAACTCGACGTCAGAGTGGAACCGCCGGAGTGTAGAAAACCGAGCTTTATCAACCCGGTAGAAGACAACACCCTTCAGTTGATTCGGGAAGAGGAGTGCTACAGGGCGTGCAGGAACTTCAGCGTGAGGAGGAAGTACTCCACTTCACTCTCATCCCTCCAGGAAACATATTCAGGCTTAGAAGAGAGATTCCCTCCTCTGATCGCTTGTATTAAGGATCCGGCGAGCTTCAATTCTAAAAGAGCGAGTGATGATCGGAGGAAGGATTACTTCGTCCCGGAGGATTTTGAGTTGGGAGATGTGGTTTGGGCCAAGTCTGGGAAGAAGTATCCGATTTGGCCCGCCATTGTCATCAACCCCATGCAGCAGGCTCCGGCCATAGTCCTCCATTCCTGCATTCCTGGAGCGCTCTGCGTCATGTTCTTTGGTTTCTCCGGCAAAAAAAGGGTGACTCTCAAATCTTTCAGTACTAGTTCTTCTTGACACAACATCTATGAGGAATTCTTCACCTCAGGCTGTAGATGATGGATCACCGTTCATCACGCACTCAGACTCATGTAAACTATTTGATCAACGGTGATCCCCATCTATTTAAAGTGCGGGTTTTTTAAGGAATATTTTCGCTATTCATCATCGTTAATGGATCTTAGTAATAATTTTGATGTTAGTTAAATAATCAAAATTGATTTGTTTAAAATATGATTACAAAGTGATCAAACAACAGGTCATCCGCTAATAAAACAAAGTGCTTTTCATCAAAATCTAAGCTTTTTTTTTCCCTTCTTTTAACCGTATGTTCAGGACTATGGATGGGTGAAACAGGGCATGATATTTCCTTTCATAGACAATCTGGATAGGTTTGTAAATTTAAGCTCTTAAAAAATGCTGGATTTTGTCCTTGTAGTTTTGTTTCGGGCCATGAACCTGTTACTTTTTTGGAAGGTTCCAAGGCCAGACACAGCTGTACAGGAGCAAGCCCTGTGATTTCCGCATGGCCATAGACGAGGCCTTCTTAGCTGAGAATGGTTTTTTTGAAGCTGAGGATGATGAGAGGAGTTGGGCTGCGCTCATGGAAAATCACCAATCTGTTCCAAGAGGGATACAGGAGGACACTGGCTCCAACCATGAACTCGAAGGCCAATCACAGCCACAGGCAACTGAGGCAAGACTCAATATTTATAATTCATTTCATTTGCAAATGTTATACTTTGTAATGAAATATTAGAACTAATCTAAGTAAAAGAGACTGAAGGAGATGAATGCTCAAGAGGAGAGCTTGGGGAGAGAGAGAAAGGCAGGTGAAGAAGAGGAGACTTGACAATCTTTCATGATCCTCTCTACTGCACCTAAGGGCTAATTTATAAGCCCCTTTACAATACTGATACAAATATATAAGTCATTACCGGTCTAACCAGTTACATGCTTAGTGCAAGATGTAGGCTTTTTCATGTTTCTACAATCTCTTATATCTTTTATCTTCCTCTTGCCCACTCCATGGACTTTGAGGCCAGTTTGCTTCACAGTAATAAGTGTCAGGATGTGATTCCAAGTGTGCATTTGACTGAAGCTGAAGGAAACAATAGAACACATCTGAAACCTTCGAAATGGTGAGGACTTTCAGCTTTGAGGGCTAGAAAGTATATGAGTTGGATGCTTTTGGTGAGATTTTCTGTTTCTTGGCATGCATTTACTTAGGTAGACATGAGTGATGCCTATTTGAGTCCATATCCGTTCTCTTTGATTTTGTGTTATGTCTATAGCTAGAAAAATTACTTCATGCAAAATAGTCGTCACTTCCAGCCAGTTGGAGACCACGCGATTTTATCAACTTCTATTCGTATTCTCTACCAATACTTGTATGCTTTTCACTCCAGAAAAATTCAGCATGCTCACCTATACTTTTTGAGTTTTACTTGGATCATAAATAACTTGTGTGAACGATAAATATGGGTAATTGTTTTCGTTTTCAAGATTTAGCCTTCATTCTCAGGCAGAGGACAAATTGGGGCCAAGATGTGGAAGTTGTGGACTAACTCTTCCTATCCAAATCACAAAGAAGACGAAGCAAATTGCAGAACTGTTGGTCTGCAGGCACTGTGCAACGGTATTTCTTACTCTACCATTGACATCATTAAAGGGAATTCCCTAGAGTTCCATTGCCAGAGATGGATTTCCAGATGTGAATATTTTTTTTGTTCACCTTCAAAATCTGCAGCTATTGAGATCAAAGCAATGGTGTGGTATTTGCAAAAAAATTTGGCATCACACAGATGTTGGGAGTTGGGTAAGTCCAATTACTACACATGAAAAAGTTTGATCTTTAACAAAAGATTTCATTTCAAATATCCTATATTCTTCAGATTTGTTGTGATGGTTGCCAAGTTTGGGTCCATGCAGAATGTGACAGAATGTGCGGCAATCTTAAGGTTTGCTTCATGTAATCCATTCGGCATTATGTTATCATGAAGTTTCTATAGCCGCCATCATCAACTGATTTCTGATATTTTTTTTATATTTCAAAGGATATTGAAAATACTAACTACTATTGTCCGGAGTGCAAGCCAAAGTTTAATAATGAATCAGCTATGAAGAGAACCTCACAAGTCAAGTAATTTTCCTTCTCTTTGTGCTGATTCGACAAACACTGATTTAAGATTCATTAGTATTTAAATTAAGCTTTCCTCTTAAACAGAAACGATAACGATGGCCAACTAGAGACACAACCTGGGCAGGTAGTCGTAGTTTGTTTTGGAATGGAAGGGACATACTTCCCAGAACAGCACATGTAAGCATCAACTGACCATGGATCCATCTTAGACTATAGATTTTTGTAATCCTTCCCATTTCTATGATAATACTTCTACAACCCGTTTTAACAAGTTTCGATACTGCGCCCACGATAAGCCTTCTTTATAAAAATGTTGTGCTATGATCATACATATGCACAATTATGTATGAGTTTAAAAAATCGAATGTCTGTTACTGAATGTATTGAATACGAAAAATGATCAAATTATATTCTATAAAAACACGTACTTAATTCATGCATTTGCATTTGTTCCATCCAAACTATATGAAGATACATTTTATGAAATCCCTTTAAGAAAGCTAAAGAAAAGGATGCTTTAACAATTGAAATGCGACAAATGATGTTTGGGATTTAAGGCATCAAATCCTAATTAAGCCTGCCAATTCAACCAGACCGGATATAAACTTGTTAGTAAATTGATTTTAATTAAGATTTTCTCACAGTTTTTTATTGCCAGGAACCTTAGAAAAAGGTTCCTGCTTTACTCTCAATGAAAAAATGGACTAGGATTACGTACATAACCAGTAAGGTTGTAGCTTATTTATAACCATAATTACAACATTGATGTAGATGTAATTTGGATTAAAAAACAAAGTTGGAGGGTAGAAATTAACTTTGTAAATGTTTTCATGCTAGTATGTAGTTGTTTTTTAATATGATGATAGCAGCTATTGGAAGCTTTTTTTCTTATCCCTTATTTGCTCTTCCTTTTCTAGCTGCTTATTATCATAAATTGAACATTAATTATCTATACCAGCATTTTCTCTTTGGTAGGATATTATGTCATTGTGGCTCTTGCAAGTTTCAGAAGCTAACGCTTACTGAATGGGAGCGGCATACGGGCTGCAAAGGAAAAAATTGGAAGAGTACCGTCAAGGTCAAGAGTACGATGTTATCACTTGGAAAATGGGTTTGTACTCTCAATCAACTCATCAGTTCTCTTAACATCATTAGGCTCTGTTTGGGACAACTGCGATGTTTGAGCAGTGGCTGTGTTAAATTGTGGTAGTAAACACAGTAATGGTGGTTTACCTACATTTAGAATTTTCGCGACAACTTTTTGGCTCAAACTTCACTTTCTTGGCTAAAACTTGACCACACTTGCATGACTATGGTGGTGTTTTGGCCTTAAACGCCGTTTAAAAAAATTAGCATCACGATCACACCTACCCAATTGCTACCCATTTTTTTTATAACTACGTTCACAACCGTCACCACTCTCCAAAGCAGGGCCAAAGATGCAATTGCAATTGTTTTCTTAGAAAAGAAATAGTTGTCTAGTTATTTATATTGTAATAAACTATTAATGTGCTTTTCTACAGTTAGATCAATACAATGCACTCTTTGCGAACCATGCCAAGCGTCCATCTCCAAAAGTGAGAAAGCAAAAACTGCTTGCACTATTACAAGGTACATATATATTTTTAATTGAAATTTTGCCAACGTCATGACATTTTAACAATGCTCCTCTATTCCATCTCTGAAAAGAATTGTAAAATGTGTCATTATGGTTTCCATTTCGTTTTAACAGAGGAATATGAACCAGTATATGCTAAGTGGACAACAGAGCGGTGTGCAATCTGTAGATGGGTTGAGGATTGGGAATACAATAAAATTATTATCTGTAACAGGTAGTTTTGAGTTCATATTCACATCAAACATATTCAGTAGTTGTTATTCATATTTGTCTGAAGTCATAGGGCTAGTCATTGATTCATATCCTTTGATGTTATTTTTAGGTGCCAGATAGCTGTCCACCAAGAATGCTATGGAGCACGAAACATTCGGGATTTCACATCTTGGGTTTGCAGAGCCTGCGAAATACCTGAATGTAGACGGGAGTGTTGCCTTTGCCCTGTAAAAGGTACTTCTAATACTCGTGGTTATGAAAAAAAGGAAGCTTCTTGTTTTTTTTATATTTCACTCTGAGATGAAAATTTTCTAGCTTTAGATTTTGTTACAATAAGATTTCTAGTTATGTTGCGGCTAGTATAAATCAGATCCCGCATCCACCAAGTTTAGGTCTGTATTAAGTGCATAAATCTATGCGTTTTCGATGTGGGGACTATATTTGTAACTCTCATACGCAGGGTATTTCGCCTCTAACATATGGATTTCTTTTTTTAACTGAGAAATGTCAAACTGGGCCATTGGGCCTCGCTTGCTCTGATACTATGCTAGAA
The DNA here is from genome assembly GCA_033032865.1 of Dactylorhiza incarnata. Lineage (NCBI taxonomy): Eukaryota > Viridiplantae > Streptophyta > Magnoliopsida > Asparagales > Orchidaceae > Dactylorhiza > Dactylorhiza incarnata. The sequence goes on from JAWHQI010000750.1 coordinate 69,653, forward strand.
CTTATGCATCTAACATTCCAACCTAAGAATAATTGATTATAGATGAAGAAGCCCAGATTTATATAAAGCGCATAAGACCACGAGTTTTATGACGCAGACATATTTTCAACACTTTTTATGTCAAAAAAACTGTAATCTGTCTTTGTTAGATTAAATTAAGTTTTTGCTTAGTATAATGAAAATGTAGATCTCAGTAGGTCTTCAGGTAATTTCTAAATGATTCATTTTTTATTCCTATGATGAAATGTGATAATAGAACTCATTGCAATATCAGAAGGCATATTAAGTTGGATCTGATATCCCAGACGTCCTAATATAATTTGCTTGGATTATAGGTGGCGCTCTAAAACCGACAGATGTCGAAGAACTATGGGTTCATGTAACATGTGCCTGGTTTCAACCCGAAGTATCTTTCTCAAATGGAGAAAAAATGGAGCCTGCTGTTGGTATATTGAATGTCCCGCTGCAGTCTTTGGCGAAGGTTCGTGCACCGAACGAAGCATAAGAGTTTGATCCCTTGAATTTTGCAATGTTTTGTATAAATTCCTGCATCTATTCACAATTGAGTTATTTGTTTGTGTTTTTGTATCCCCTCAGACATGTTTGATATGCAAGCAGATGCATGGTTCTTGCACACAATGCTATAAGTGCTCGAGTTATTATCATGCTATGTGCGCTTCAAGAGCAGGATATCAAATGGAGGTATTCCTCTAAATGTGATATTAGTCTTTCTCTGTTGGTAAGTTATATATGATAAAAAAATATGTGAAATTTCAGACATGCAAAATTGTGCCATCAAAATCATATGATTGAAACACCATGTAAATTTTGGTAAAACTGGATTTTGCGTTCCAAAGGAATTATCTTATAAACTTCTATTCTCATTGGAGAAATATAAATCTCAAGTCAATTCATAGAAACTTATCTATTGAGATATTTTGACAAAATTACATACGGATAATCGAGCAAACCAGGAAAAAACATAAAATTACACAGTACAATAAATTACGCCCTTCACCAGAAGAAGGGCTATGTACACAGGCGACATCAAATATTCACTATGAAGATTAAGATTACAGGGAAAAGCTTATATATAGACTCCTATGCGCTTGGCTCATCACAACCTCTATAGCGAGACCCAGTGGCGTATGCGAGGGGGACATGAACTGAAGGGAAGATTAACTCAATGTACTACAAAAAATAGGATTCAATACATCTCAACATTAATAATTATATAATTTGGCTTGATGCTTAGAATGGTCTTCTAACTGTAAAGTATGCATAGAGTTGAAATAAACTGCAACAAAAATTCTTGAGTTTGACTTTTTCTAACAATTTTCTATCTCTGTTGAGAGTTTAGTGTCCTTGTATCTCATTTAAATGGAAGACATAATTTAAAAAAAGATCAGCCAGGTGCAATTAGTAAAGAATAAAACTGCCTTTTGTTATTATAACAACAACACTCAAGCCTTTTGTTATTATATTTTGTTAAAATGTTTTGAAATTACTTGCATACACAATTACAAGGGGTCTCACACATGTAATAAAAATTAATGAATGCGAACACCCCCTCTCAAGTTAGCCGTGTAATGTTGACCCATACTCAACTTTTTAATGACCCTTCTGAAAGCCTCACACTCAATCCTTTAGTGAGAATGGCTGCCAAACGAACGGAATACATCCAAATCCTCTTATTATATTTTCTTTAATGAAGTGTTTGTCGACCTCAATGTGTTTTATGCGATCATGTTGAACAGGGTCATGTGCACTGCTAATGACCATCTTGTTATCATAATATAGTCTGAGTGGCTCACATTTGTCAAGACCCAGATCCCTCATGATAGTCTGAATCCACAACCCTTCATAGATTCCGTGGGCCATAGCTCGGAAATCAGCTTCAACACCAGATCTGGCAATCCCATGTTTTCTGCTCCTCCATGTAACTAAATTCTCACCAACCAAAGTTCAATATCCTAAGGTGGATCGTCGATCATCAACCGATCCAGCCCAGTTTGCATCGTGTACACTTCAATATTTAGCTGTAAAGAGGGAACAACCGTCTTCCCTTGAGAAAGACACATCAGATCCCATGCATAGTTTTTTTTCAAGTGTATGCATTTCCTCAAGCATGGCTTCTTGCCACTTGTAACGACCAAGAGCTTCATGCCAAGATGACAGAATAGACATAGAGTGCAATGAGGAAACAAAAGGCTCTATGTAAAGCGGTTAGAGAAACATAAGACACAAATTGAGACAGAGGATGTTAGGTAGAAGTACCTTCTCTTAGAGTGATAGACTCTGAAGAAGGGTCAGTAGTCAGCTCTGGTATCCTGAGAGATGCTTGCGTGTTTATACCCTTATTTCGCTGAGAGTAAACCTGCAAAGGGGGAGGCAAGATTTCTCCTAGCCTTTAGAGACAACAAGAGGGGTAACTGTAGGAACATGAAGGGTAACTGTAGGAACATGAAGGGTAACTGCAGGAAGCTGGTTACGAAGGAGGGATGGGTAAATATGTAGGTGAGGACTCCTCCTGAAGAGATAAGGAGCTCACTTCCATCATGGGAGAGGATGCCCGCTGAAGTGAGGTCCTGTAATAGATTTCATATTCATGGAAGTCGACATCCATGGTAAAAAGTACCTTCTTGGTGACAGGATCAAAGCATTTGTAACCCTTTTTAGTTGGTGAATACCTGATGAAGACACATTTTAGGGCACAAGAGTCAAGTTTAGTTCATCGATGTATATGATCGAAACACACACATCCAAAAATACGAGGATGAAGGTTAGGGGGAGGAACCTGAAGAGTATTGAGGGGTGTCTTAAACCCAAGAACACGTGTAGACATACCGTTAATAAGGTAAGTTGCTATGAGAACAACATCCCCCGAATAGTATTTTGGAAGGTGCATCTTAAGTTAGAGACATCTGGGCACCTCCAGAGGACGATGATTCTTACACTCTATCACATCATTTTGAGCGAGGGAGTAGACATAAGACATTTGGTGAATAATGTCAAGATCACTGAGATATTGTTCAAACTAATCGTTCTCACTACAAAGAATTTTAATAGTGCTATTAAATTGAGTTGCTATCATTTTTTGAATACACCGAAATAAAGAAAACACTTCATTTTTAGTTTTCATTAAATAGACTCAGGTAGTGTGAGAAAAACAATCAATAAAAGTAACAAACTAGGAGAATCTTGAAATAGAAGCAACATGACACAATCCTCAAATATCAATATGAATAATAACAAATGACATAGAGCTAGGAGATAATAATAGTAATCATGAGCACATAATCAAACTACATCATTATAATTATATCCCTAGCCAAACATACAAATCAAGGAACATGAAGACATGATTTTAGAACCCATTTATATCCAAATGATATAGATAATGAAGTTTTTGGAACTCAAATCTGGTGATAGGTGCAATATTTAAATTTCTCCTTACAATAAGATGATATATGCCCCAATTTGGAACATACTGATCACTTGATGTAAGGTGTGCTCTCATGACAAAATACTATATTATGTGTGTTCTTTATATGTTTTATAACACTAGTAGAGGCCTTGCATAAACCACTAGATAAACTAGACATAAACAGATTTTTTATTAATTGAAACTTTTTCAACAACCAATTTTAATGAGTTTAGGTTATAGTAAGAGTGTTATTTTTATTAATCAATAGTTCATTATGCTAAAAAAGGGTAGCCAGGTGCACAAAGCATCCCCGTGCAATGTCCCACCACAAGGGTGAAATATAGTCAAACCTTACCCTGCATTTTTGCAAGAGGCTGCTTGCAGGACTCGAACCCGTAACCTCAATTGTTCATTATGCTATTTAGATAAAATATGCTCTTTTTCAAAAACCTTGCATTTTTTTTAAATTCATTACAATCAAAACAAGGTATAACTTTATCTAATGAAGAGCAAAAAGGAGAATAAATAGGCATATCATTAATAGATTTCATAGCAAGTTTTACTTTTAAATTTTTATTTTCTAAATGTAACATAAAATTAATATTTTTCAACTTCTTAATTTACGTTTAGCTTTATTAAGCAAATTAGATGTGGAATTTAAATTATATTCATGAAGGAAGGGATTCATTGTGATTACAGTGCTATCAGATGACCAGATATTTGAATAATATGATGCGCCACTGGTTTCCCTTCTTATAATTGTTTAATGCCTGCAGAAAGAGAATTATAATAATTTTCAAGAAATCTCCAAATCTAATAAGCATTAGAAAAAGTATGAATGGGTTTAAAAATATCTTTATTAAATGCACAAAATAAGCAATTCATTGCCTTAATGTTTAAAACACATTTTGTTTTTTCAAACTCATTCAAATCACATGTAGGTTTAGAAATATAATAATTATTCTTAAAAATAGATGATTCAATATATTGATTAATAGTTATATGATTATATCCCAAACATCTACGTTTATGGAGATAAGAAAATTTTTCATTAATATTTTTCATTAATATTTTCCATGCATGATAATTCGTCTGGGTAAACAGCGGAGGGACTAACATAGATTCATCTTGAAGATTAGATTCCTCTCTAAGGCACCATCTATTTTATCTTGGCCGTATAATTTAAATTAAAACCGATACTCTTCAAGGAAAAAACAATAAAATTAAAACACTAACGCTCTTATTTTTTTCCCAGGTCACGACAGTGCTTCCGCCCGTACGATGGTGTAATCGTGGGCATAAGTGGAGGTACTATCGTGGCCTGGGTACTGTCGCAACTGCACGAGGGGCGCCCTCTCGTGCACTGTCACTCGTATATTTAAATACAATTATTCGATCTTGATGTCTCTAAAAGCGCATGTGATAAAAAATAAATCTTGAATGATACTAGAGTTTAAGTGCAGCAGAAATAAAAATTTAAATTAGTGAAGAGAAAATATATTATAATTTAAGATCAAGTCTTGATTCAAATAAATTTTCTTTTACAAAAGAATGAAATGTTGCATAATAGAAATAATTTAGTTCGAGAGAATAAATCTAAGAGCATATGCAAAAGAAAAATATTTCAATATATATAAATCAAGAGGAATAATTACAATAATTTAGATCTCTGAACGCTTAGATCAAAGCGATGATTTGTACTCTTTGATTTTCTATACCGACTCTTCTCCCTAAGAACTAGTTGACCCTAGCCAATCCACCCCCTATCGGCCTCACGCCTAGTCCTAGCTAATTCACCATGGATTAGCCTCAAGCCACTCCCTAGATCTAACCTAAGACCTAGTCACCACACTTCATGTGAATTTCTTCCCTAGATCTACCCCTGATTTAGTCACTACATGTGAGGTGAATTCCTACACAACACACGATAATCAATAACGCTCAAAAGCAAATAAAAAATATGAGAATACAAATAAGATACGACGGTAGAAAGACTCCAAATCAGATGTTGAAGGAAGACGGTGAAGGGACGGTTAAAATCGTCGTCGTAGAACACGAGCACTTCGCTTGAATATCGTTGTTGCACGTCAATCTGCCTTCGTATCGTTTTTCGTTGAAGATATGAAGTATACAAGGATTTGGTGGTGGCTGGAATGACTTCCTAAAAGATATTTTGTGTTGGAATAAAGAGAGTCCCGAATCCCAAGAGATGAAATCATATTTGTATTTCTCTAGAGCTATCGCCGTCGTTAGTAGGTACTGCCGCGCGGTAGCATTAGAATATGAGTTGTCGCACCAATTTGGCTCTTTAGAACACCCGAGCCTTCTATATGGAGGTTGGAGCTAGCGTTGGGCGGTAGTGAGATATCGCGGGCGGTAACAGAACAACAGAGCCTTCTAAATGGAGATTGGAGCTAACGTCGGGCGGTAGTGAGATATCGCGGGCGTTAGCCGAACAACAGAGCCTTCCAAATGGAGATTGGAGCTAACATAGGCGGTAGGTGCTATCGCCTGGCGGTAGGAAACTTTTATTTTGCTCTCTTTTCCCTCCAAAACACAACAAACTTTTGGCAACCATTCGATGCACGTCGAGTGCTATCGCTGGGCAGTAGAGGGTATCGCCGGCGGTAGCCTTGAATTTTGGCTTTGTCGTTTTATCTTGGTTCTTGTTGTAGCCTTTATGTCTTGTACCAGAGGTGTTTCCTTAACCCGCACACTATGAAACAAATGCAAAGATAGATCAAATACATGTCAGGATTTGTTATTCTCAAACCAATGACACGTCGAACATCATATGTGAACCATGTTTCAACATGATTTATGCCCTAAGGCGGCTTTGATACCATATTGGAATGTTTCGAAATTACTTTCATGCACAATTACTAGGGGTCTCACACCTATATATAGGAGTGAAGAGAAATACATGGAGAGGAAAGAAATACATGAAATAAAAATTACAGATAATAAACAAGTAATAAATGCTAACATATTTATTTGCTCATAATTTACTGATTTTCCATTTTAATATAAATATAACTATTAATTACCCAAATCTCCCCTAAGTTAGCATAATTACATGTTGCACCCATCTATCTTGTGAAATTACATAAACCTCTAGTCTGAATTTAAATTTCATGACATGCATGCATAAAAATACCCCCTGGACAGGAGCTCCGGGGCGATATTTTTGTCCATGCATGTTATGAAATGTAAACTTACAAGGGAGAGTTTTGTAATTTCAAAAGATTGAAGGGTGCGACTTGTAATTTTCCAAAATCTCAGGAAGGTCCCGATAAACAGCCCTTAATTTAATCAAAAATCTTTTTGTTGACACTACGATCATTGTAGTTTTTCTCCATGACCTTGAAAATGAAACTTGAATTTAATTTTATTATCATATTTGCAGTTACACTGCCTAGAGAAAAACAAGAAGCAAATAACCAAAATGATCTCATACTGCTTCCAACACAGGTAAGTCTACGCCTGCTATCTTTGCTGCTACCAGATTCTACTTTACTGCCATTTTTTTTAAGATTTTTTAAATTTTACGTTCAGTATCCTGTGTTGGTTTTATTTTAGATTTTGACTAGCTGGCTTTTCAAATTATTTTGTATGCAGGCCACCAAATCCCAATAATGTGCTAATCATACAGACTCCTCTTGGAGTCTTCTCCGCCAGAGGCCTGCTGAGAAAAAAAGAGAAGAAAAATGGTTCCAGACTGATCAGGATAGACACAAATGAGAATGTAACTACGCCTACTGCTCTTATTTCCGAAACTTCTTCTGCTGCAAGGTGCAGGATCTATAAGATTGATTCTAAGGTACATTGTAGCTAAAATATTTATGATTTATCTTTCGAGATTTGCTTTTGGCGAATGATCGATTATTATTCATCCATTCAATCATTATTATCTGTCGATTGCTTCCTTGTCCTAATTTAACTCGTAAATTTTTCTGAGTGGTTTTACCATTTTAATTTTTTTCAGCAGCGGCATAAAGAACCAATTGCTCATCATCTTACGGGACCTCGTCATCATCCCTTGAATGAAATTCAGGGGTTAAATCCCATTGAGGTGAACTTATGCTAGCAATAGACGTGATTCTATACCTTCTTTTTGGCTTTATTTATGATGATTTCTTGAAGAAATCTATCTATGACAATGTTGAACAGGAGCAGAAGGATAGAAATTCTTTTTCTTCATTCAGAGAGCGTCTTTACTACTTACAGGCATGTCTCTTGTGTCTACAGCTTCCATTTACATTATTATTTCGATGTATTTTGACACATCCTTCGTCTTCCACAGTCAACGGAAAATAATCGGGTCTGTTTTGGGAGATCTGGAATACACGGATGGGGATTGCTCGCGCGCATGAATATTCAAGAAGGAGATATGGTACTTTACCTAGATTAACATACTTTCTACTTCCATCTTTTCCGTAATTGCAGTTGTTATTTATAGTGCTGTTATTCTATGAAATACTCTTGAGAACAGTCACACGTCGTGAAACTAACATATATAGACTTGTGTACTTGATATAAATCTTGTCTCTTTACCTCTGTTACGCACGTTTTATTTTATCTGGTATTTTTATTTGTCGCTTTATAATTAATGTTATGTGAGCCCCCCTCCCAATATAAGGAGGTGGTATGGGAGAGTATCTTTTTCATCTTTGAGATCATTAGGGTTTGGGTCTCCATCTCTGGAAAAAGGCTTCTTGGAGGAACCAGCCTCCAGAAGTGGGCACGAGCATACCTCGCGTTTGTATCTGTCATTTCTTTCGATTAATGCAACTATTTCCACTTCGGTAATACTTTGTCCGACCTAGCCGTCCCTCCTGCATCGCTGCCGCCGGGTTTGTTCGTTTGCGTCCACAGCCGTGCGGACGTACCGCGCAATCGACCTATCTGCATCGCAGGGCATCTGCTGCGCCTTCTCAACTGACCCCGGCCTCGATCCGCCGGCTACGCCTGCTCCAGGCCCGATCCGCTGCTCCGCCGTTCCTCCGCATGCTCCAGGCCGATCTTCCGTCGGGAGCCGCAGGGTCCGCCGTTTTCCGCCGGATTCATCCCGTCTGACCGCATCTCGCCGTCGCACAGCTCACATCCAACACCGCCGCCGCCGCAGCACTCCCGCTGCATTACTTGATCGCGATACGCCTCTTTCAGCCTCCTTGAACCTCCGCGTCATCCCTGCGCCCCGATTGGACGCAGAGACGCCGACGCCCACTGTTTTCGCCAACCAGCGGTTTCGAGCCCCAGATTGGCCGGCTCTGCAGTGCCAGCCACTGATTCCAATCACTTTTGCAGCCCATTTCAGAGTGCATGCCACCGCGGCTCCGCTCAATGGCCCATTCCGACGTCCCGACGCCTCCCCCACCCACGGATACGGCCATCCTTCGTCGTCTTGATGACCACGACAATGCCATCGCCTCGCTGCAGGCCCTCATGCTTTGCATGGACGCCAAGATCGACTCCCTCTTGGCCAGTCGCTCAACCACGTTCGCGACGTCCAATGTGGCTTCACCCCCCGTTCTTAGAACTCCGCCGGATCTGTGCCAAGCCACAGCCCCCCGCACGGGGGGGGGGGGGGGGGGGGGGGGGGGGGGGGGTGTTCCCGCATGGGCCTTGTTTCCTTGAGACTCCCTCATTCAACGACACTGATCCTATAGGTTGGATTGCCCGGGCCGAACAGTTCTTCGAAATTCAGCAGATTGCCGAGACACACAAAGTCAACACTACATTGATCGGTATGGAGGGCTCCGCTCTCCACTGGGTGCGCCGGCTATGTCAATCCCAACCGGCCATGTCCTGGTCGGACCTGCAGCAGGAGCTTATTCGCCGTTACGACAGCCGCTACGCAGACTCCGCGGCGGAGCGACTCTGCGACGTTCGTCAGACGGGCTCCCTCGATGAGTACATCGATGAGTTTCTTGCCCTCGCGACGCATGTTCCCGGTCTCCCACTAGACCGTTACTTGGCTTACTTCATGCATGGCTTACAACCCCACATCCGAGCCCACCTCTGCACCCTGCAACAGCTAACTGTCCAGCAAGCCATGGACCTCTCCCACTGGTGGAAGCCGACTTCCTGGCGACGTCCGGGGACCCTCCTTCCTCACAACCCCCCGCCAAACCTCCCTACCAACCATACGCCCATTCCCCGTCTAAACAACCACCACCACCGCCTCCTCTACCTCGCCCACCCATTCCGGGCCCACACAACAACCATCCTGTCCCTACTCACCGTCTGTCCAACCAAGAGTATAATGAATTACGGAGCAGGGGCCTGTGCTTCCGCTGCAAACAATGAAACAACCCTACTCACCTAATCATACTTGCCCAGTTAAGGAGTTCCGCCTTATCATCGGTGAGGACTTGAACGAGATCAACACGACTGACTTGGACGCTCTTATGATCACGGCTGTATCGCCGGACGGCGCTCCGGGCACCTCTTCGGCTGCCCACCCATGGACATTTCACTACTAGTTGGCAGGCGACACTCCGACCTTGGGGACAAGGTCATTTTTCTGGCGGATTGTATTACGCACGTTTTATTTTATCTGGTATTTTTATTTGTCGCTTTATAATTAATGTTATGTGAGCCCCCCTCCCTATATAAGGTGGTGGTATGGGAGAGTATCTTTTTCATCTTTGAGATCATTAGGGTTTGGGTCTCCATCTTTGGAGAAAGGCTTCTTGGAGGAACCAGCCTCCAGAAGTGGGCACGAGCATACCTCGCGTTTGTATCTGTCATTTCTTTCGATTAATGCAACTATTTCCACTTCGGTAATAACTTCAAATCATGGTTTTTGGTTGGATGCTTGGATTCTACCATGATATCAGAGTTGGCTAGCCTAACGGCCCATTCCATATCGGGAAACTGTCATAGCCTTGTGCATCTAATATAGATTCTGGGTCTCTCCATCTCCAACCAATTGATTTAGGGTTCTATGCTTAGATTTTAATATAGATATCCCCATCATCTTATTCAAGCACTTGGCTTCTCTTTACACACTTTCTTTCAGCTTACGTTATAAAGAATGCCATACTGTACCTGATGTCTCAGATTGTCCCCTTCAAGTGCTTATTGTAATGCAATTCTTTTTTACTTCAGTAGATTCATATTTGTCATGATTGAGTCAGCTTTTTCGCTGAAAATATTCATTTGAAAAATCAGTTGTCGAAGCAATTTACAGGTATGCATGGATGATGATCTTTTTATTTGTCTTCAGGTTCTTGAGTACCGTGGCGAACAAGTGCGGGGCAGTGTCGCAGATCTTAGAGAGGCTCGATATCGATCAGAAGGGAAGGATTGCTATGTAAGATATCTCTCTGCTGTGTGCTTCTATTTTGTAGATTTTCTTAGATCATACAATTTTTCTGCAAATTTTAACCAAACAATGCAAGAATACATTTGTGTGGATTTTATAAAGTTATGACACTTACTCTCAAGATATGGAAGTAAAAGTTAAATCAAGTGAATAGAGTTAATGTGAAAGAATAAAGAATGGAAATTGATATACAGGGAAGTAAAGGCTCTATTTAGGACAACGGTGGTTGTGGAAAATGTTCTATTCCCACTACCCTTGTTTTGAATGCATCTGATTTCCTCGCAGTGGGAAAAGTGTTTGTGTCAAAAATGTATTATCAGGTGAATTTGGGAAGCAATGAACCCTCCCACTTCCAAAAAAACCAAAAAGGAGCTTTCCGCGCTTTCACGCTTCTCTTCCCGTTGATCGACATCTCCCTTCTCATCCTGGTGTTTTTCTTACCATTGTTTTTCCTAACAATTTCAATCATCTAACTATTTTTCCTGTAGCCACAGTCATCCCAAACCGAGCCAAAATTGCTAAAATTATGCAAAAAAAAATTCTAAGGTAGAGCGAATTCCTCACATGGCTCTTGGTAGCAATGAATGGAGGAGGATTCCAGTTGTTGTACTCAAGTTAGTGGGAATAGGACACTTGCCTACTTGATGGGAATTTCAAATATTTTTTGATCCTTAAGACGACTTTTCTTTTGCGTGTTTCTATCTACAGTTATTCAAAATTAGCGAAGAGGTGGTGGTTGATGCCACGAATAAAGGAAACCTAGCACGGTTAATCAATCATTCGGTGAGGCCGTGCTCAGATTATTTTTGTCCTACACGATGCCATGGATTCCTGCTTACTAATGCTTCATGTTGTTATGTTTTGATGTGTAGTGCACGCCCAACTGCTATGCAAGGATAATGAGTGTGGGAAATGACCAGAGCAGGATTGTTCTCATTGCCAAGACAAATGTTTCCGCCGGCGATGAGCTAACGTATAATCCGCATCTCATATTCCCGTTTGTTTATTAATTTTTATTAATTTTATGTCAATCAGTTTCTATCTCATTAGATGGTAATTTAGCTTTCGATTTAACGGTGTTGTGATGTAAAGCTGTGATAGGAAATAGAGCGGTGAGAATGCACCTGTATTTGAAACTTCTGGGGAAGCATTTCAGCACCAAAACTACTGTTTTGGTTCTGACCGTTCGTTACCACTAATGCCGGAACACACCTGGATGCCCGAGTGTCGTTTTGGCCAAAAATGTAGTTTTGGGGAAATTACACTCGCAACTGCAGCTACTGAAGCACTACCTTCATTCACGTCTGCTAAAGTTTGATCGCATTTGCATGACTGTGGTGGTGGTGTCGTCTAACACATTATTTTGAGAAAATAGCGTACATAACCATGCCTACACGGACACTACCTGTGTTTTTCGTAACCAAGTTTATGATGATCACCACTTTCCGACTGCTCTATCAAACGGGGCCTTTGATAAAAGCTATTGAACCTCATGTACTTGCAGGGAAGATAGTTCGTGGTCTCTTTGTGAGTGTTACTGCGCATTGTTATAGTGTTAAGCGTGCTCGGGTGCAAGTACTTTTTCGATGAGTGATCTACTGGGAAGTGCTTACAGACAAACTCAAAATTTAGAAGAATTTATTTTGATAGGATTTATTCAAAATAAAGTAAAATATAAGTGACGGGGACTCATAGAAAATGATCACTGATATGATGAACCCGAATAGTTGGGTTACAATTGTAAATGGTTTGTATTTTCAATTATAAAGTACAGTTGTAATTTAGTTCAAAACATTCAAGTGTATATTTACACCTCAAAATATATGCACATGAGCACTTAAAATGATCGTAAAAAATGCATTGATCAATATTCTATAATTTTTTTTGCGAAAAAATAAAAAAAAATACCATATAAATCTATTTCTCATACGATGCTCCATATACGAGCAGCGTACAGAATTTTGTTCATTGCAATATGATATATTTATTATCTTCTGCAGGTATGATTACCTTTTTGACCCCGATGAAGCCGAAGAATGCAAGGTTCCATGCCTGTGTAAAGCTGCCAACTGTCGGAAGTTTATGAACTAAGCAGTCTTTCACGCCCATCAATTTTTTCGTTCCAGATTCCAATTCTTCCGTCCGTTAGCGCGTCGGGGCTTCTCCTTCAAACATAATTGAAGAGTTTCTTTTTAACCCCCAATTCTTTCAATAAGTTTTTTTTTCTTCTTAAATTTAAATTTCCTCCCAAGAAAATGTTTCAGACAAACTTATGGATAGGAATACAGGAACACAGCAACGGTGCTGCTGCTGCTGTTGTAAATATGTCTCCTTGTATATGGAATAGCTACAATCATTAATCAAATTTCCATATATTTGCATCTTTACTTAAGAATTGGCCACTGTTTCTTTTACTATTATCTTTTATTTTTTTATAATAGATTTAGTGCCCAGAAATATGTGTTAGTGTATCTCGTCTAATTTTCAGTTTCTCCTTGATTTTTTGCCCCCTAGACATATCAGCAATAATTGGTTTTAAATATTTATATTTGATATAATTTGCAACGGTTAATATTCTTGTTGCGGGTCGTTCGACGCTAATGTAGACCGGTTGAACTGAACCGTCTCAGCTCGAGAGTGAGTCAAGCGCGCAAACAGTCATAGAAAAGTCTAACAACTAGCAAGGAGATTTTTTACGTGGAGAATCTGGAAAGGGTGAAAATCACGGGGCCGGATCGGTGCCGACCAAGATGGACTTTCTTTGCGTGTTACAAGTCTTAGGATGCTCGAGGATGACAGATCACCTCTCGTTACAATGAATGTTTAGTGGAAGTAGAAGCGAGATCTTCAAGTCACGAAGGAGATCTTTGAAGGGGAAGGAGATCTTTGAAGGATTCTTGGAATGCCGAAGGAGAAATCTGAAGGATCTTCGAATGAGCTCTCTCTGGCGCTGAAGGCAAGGTCCCTTCAAATGAAGGCTCTGAGCTCTTTTTATAGCTTTTGACAGATGCAGCTTAGTAATTGCGCCGCTGTAACCACTGTAACTACCTGATGAGTGAATCAGATTTTTTGATCTAGAGTATACAGATCGTCATTTTGGTAGATATGATGGTTTTGCCCCCTGGGTAGTTCAGGCAGGACTGGTGGTGGCGGTGACGCAATGCGAGATCTGCAATCTGTGTGAACACGAGAAGCAAAGAAGGTTAACTATTGGGCACGCCGCGAAGGCAGAGGCGTTGTGAGGGGGCCATGAGCGCGGAGGCGTTGGGAGCACTTCGTGAGCGTGGAGGCATTGCGGGAGCGCGTCGTGAGCGCCGAGGCGTTGCTAGCTCGCCGTGAGTGCTGAGGCATTGTGAGCCTGCCGTGAGTGCTGAGGCGTTGCGAGCGCGCCTTGAGCGCAAAGGTCTTGTGAGCGCGCCGTGCGCGGAGGTCTTGTGAGCGCGACGTGAGTGCAGAGGCATTGGGAGCGCGCCGTGAGCGCAGAGACGTTGGGAGCGCAGCGGTGGTGCGAGCGCGATGTGAGCGTGGAGGTCTTATGAGCGCGGAGGTCATGTGAGTGCACTGTAAGCTCGGAGGCACACCGGTCATGGTGATGAAGGTGTGGTGGTGCATGCTGCGGAGGGCGCATAGTCGGGAGGCGCCTCGACGACACCAAAGAAGGGGGAGGGACGCGCGACAATTAAATGACGCACGGACCCCGATGGTAGCCGCTGCGCAACTCCTCAATTGGGGAGTGCCATACGGGCCTAACTCCACAATTGGGAAGTGTCGATTGTGCCTAACTCCCCAATCCCACTCCCCAATTGGGGAGTGTCGTAGCAAGTAACTCCCTAATTGGGGAGTGCAATTGGGGAGCTGGGGCATTCTCCAAGGGCGCTGACTTGGTCAACGCCCAATGAGAGCTGGGGGAACTGTGCAGCGCCCCATTGGCGCAACAATTGATGCGTGAGATTAGCCGTGTGGCGCTTGCCGCGCGACATTTCCCGCGCGCAATTATCGACCCCGCATGTCGCGCACGGTGCTTTTGTGTTTGGCGCGGTGCGGCTTGCGCGCATAGGCGTCCCGACATTCCAGCGTCCGTTTGGGGGACCAAACGGGCTCGGAATCGCACGAGAACAGACCCATTGAAATTTTATCGATGAGCCGACCAGGGTCGCAGCGAGAAATCCCCGATTTTCTTGTATTATTGTCGGGGAACCTCATCAAATGCCCCCAAATTTTTGGAGGTCGTTTTTTGCAGAAAATGAGCCCATAATTTTTTTCTTAACGGTTGTATATTTTCGAATGTGCAAGTTTGTTTACGAGAAATTCCATGTGTTGGCGTGGTTATGGGCTTGCCACTTTACACAGGTGTCGGTGTTCGAGCTATTAGTCGATTATGTGGTGTTTGTTGTCATGAACTTGCTGTTTGATGTTGACGTCGAAAGTTGAGGCTCATTTTTGAGCTTACTGTTTGACATTAACATGAGAGATCGTCGCGGGCTTGCCGCCTGACATTAGCATCGAAAGTCGTCGCGAGCTTTTCGCTGGACGTTAGCGTCGGACACCGTCTAGAAATTGGCTCTTAGCGTTGACGTCGGGAATCGTCGCGAGCTTGTCGGATGGCGTTAGCGTAGATCGTCGTGAGCTTGTCGCTAGGCGTTGAAGCCTGAGCATCACAGTGGCTAGATGCTGGCTTATTATGTCGATGTATGGACGTTTCATTCTGTCTAACCAGGAGCACGACCTTGGGCGCGGAACTACTATGTCGGTGAAGAGCTTTCTCGTTCGAACTGATAGAGTGGTCAGGGTGCGGACCTACTATGACTGTGAAGAGATTTCTCGTTCGAATTGATATCTGCGGTCAGGGAGCGCCCTATGGCAGTGAAGAGATTTCTCATTCGAACTGATGCCGTCCGTAAGGAGGGCAAGCCCTGGCGTTGGCGCAGACCTACTATGACGGTGAAGAGCTTTCTCATTCGAACTGATAGCGCGGTCTTATAGGCGGATCTAATATGCCAGTGAAGAGTTTTCACATTCGAACCGATAGCGTGATCTCGGAGGCGAACCTACTATGTCGGTGAAGAGCTTTCTCATTCAAACTGATAGCGCAGTCTTGGAGGCAGACCTACTATGCTGGTGAAGAGCTTTCTCATTCGAACCGTGACGCG
Source organism: Dactylorhiza incarnata (assembly GCA_033032865.1). Lineage (NCBI taxonomy): Eukaryota > Viridiplantae > Streptophyta > Magnoliopsida > Asparagales > Orchidaceae > Dactylorhiza > Dactylorhiza incarnata. The sequence continues at coordinate 85,560 of JAWHQI010000750.1, forward strand.
CAATCCTGACACAACGCTATAGGCGGGAGCGAGACTGCGGTGCGAATAGCAGTGAACCGGTCGTTGTCAAGTAATAATAAAACCTGAATAAATCCCCGAGCATCGAATCTCACGTGGAACACGACAGGGTGGAGTAATCTATTGATGCGAGACTTGAGATAGAAGTCTTTTTTATGTCCATGTTTTGCGGCGGGGGTGGGTGGGGGGGGGGGGGGGGGGGGGTTTGATTTTGGTATTAACAACTAATTTCATTAAAAGTAAACTAATTAACTATACGGGTCGCCGACACCGCTTCGCTCCTCCGCGGGTCGTCGGCCTCCGCTTCGCACATTCGTGGGTCGCCTTCCTCCACTTCGCACTTCCACGAGTCGCAAGCCTCCGCTTCACACTTCCGCTGTCCGCCTTCCTCCGCTTCGCTCGTTGTCATATGAACACACCTCACAACCACAAGAACATCATCACAACACCACCTCCAAGCAAAGACTCGTGAGCATAACAATAATGATTTTTAATTAATATTAAACTCATATAAATGAATATAACTGCATGCTATGTTCATACAAACTCCACCATCACCATATATTAAAAAAAAATCCAAAAACGGGCAAACCTAAATAGGAAAGCAATACAAACGCTGCTTGAGTCTCTTCCTCGGAAGTGAAGGAGGTAGCAAGACTCCTAGCACGATCCTTGGTTGTCGTCCAGGGTCTATGAAGCTGTCACTACCTCTCGCCCGTCTTCTCAGTGGTTTTGCAGCGATCACGTCAAAATTCACAAAATCACCTTCAATATAGCTTGAATCATTGGAGGAAGCCTTGATCTTTGAAGCTTGGGTGATGGGGAGGAGATTAGGGCGAACACTATCTCGGAGGGGCGAAAAACGACGAAACGATGCTGAAAAGACCGACCTAAATGAAGCAGACAGAAGAAATCGCGAAACAAGTTATTTATAGGTACCAGAAAATTGACCAGCGCATGTGTAGGTGCACGACCCGTGGTCGTGCGCGAAGGAATATTCTCTACTCGTGCGAGAAGGAACCTGGACTGGAGGGAAAATTTGAGGTTTTGTGGGGAAAAATATTGACCTCGCATGACCAGTGGTCGTGCTTTTTTCCTCGTGCGTACACTCATGCGATCCTCAGGTCATTTTATGCAAATAGCTGCGCACGACCAGTGGTCGTGCGCCGAGGTGCCACTACTCGTGCACGAAGGAAAAATGCACATGTAGTGGACACATCAAGCAGAACGTGGGGGGATCAAGCCGATTACGTGCAAATGACTGCGCATGACCAGTGGTCGTGTGCAGAGGGGGCCACTACTCGTGCGTGAAGAAAAATGCACGACCAACGACCTCCTTAGAAAATGACCGAGGCGCGCGGGGACAACTATATCCACTCCTAATCTAATTACATTGCATTTAATCTAATTACACTGCATTTAAACCAACTACCGTACAACTATATCCACTCCTAATAGGAAGAACAAAATGATCCGTCCTAATCATAGTGTATGCCAAAGTAGTGATGTTGAGTGTGGTTTACAGACTCAGAACTACTTGGGTGACCTCCAAAGAAATCTATCAATGATGATGGTCATAGGATCTCCCAGTCACATCTTCTCCACTACACTCAATACCAACCAACTCTACGAATCATTAGGACTTAGATTAGGATGACTTATAGGCTTAGGTTTACGGGTGAGAAATAACAAAGATAAACATGATGACTTTTCACATTTAAACACAATGTTTTGAGCTTTACATAGAAAATGACTACTACAAAAAGAAGAGAGTGACACCCCCAGACTTGCTTTTTGAATTGGGGTCACTCTCCAAAGCCTAAACCAAAAAATTTCTTTTCTTTTCTTTTTCTTTCCTCAGATTTTTTTTCATTTCAGATTTTCAAAATTTTCAATTTCTTTTCAACTAAACACCCAAATGTACCACAGTTTTCGGCTTTCCACCACATCACAAACTTACAACTCCAATTATTTTTAAAATATGAAAACAAATCGAAATTAAGCTTAGAAATTTAAGTGTGCAATTGAGTTGACATTTTAGCTTTGCTGATTGGTGAGTGCTGAAACTATATCCGCAAATGACAACGACAAGTGTACCGTATCGAAAGTAGTATAGGTTTATAAAACTAAGGTCGTATTAGACTCGGGGCGGTTGAGTACTCTTAGTTGAAGAAAATCTCTATTATTTTATCAATTAAAACTTGGATTGGTTTTGCGAAAGGGAAATTAAAATAAAGATTAAACGACGAGTTAAAATACCAGCACTCGATCTTCGAATCACCGCGGAATAATAAAAGAAGAAATAAGAACTCTAATTCTCTTAAGAAATTTACTTTGATCGTGGAGGTTCCCGAATTCTAAATGCACCTCTCTCGAGGATACGTTCAACTAAGTTTAGGTTGATCAACCGAACTCTCGTTTTATAATTGAAACCGCTAAAACTCGCTTTAACGTTGATAGTGTATATATGATGTAGTCTTAAACACCTAGAGGGGGGGGGGGGGGGGGGTGAATAGGTTTCTTTTGTTTTAGGCTTAGTGTTTTCTGATTTTAGGTTAGTAAATTATCAAGCACAGAAAAACACAAAGAGATTTATAGAGGTTCCTCAAGACAGGGTGTCTTGAGTAGTCCTCTTTCCCCCTTCACCTTTCTAACAATGAGTTAGACAAGGTCAACTTCTCCAAACTCAGCTCCAAGAGCTTACAACAGAGATCCCTCAGGATCTCTCTGGTTTTCCCAAACCCTACCTCATGCTCAGCAGCCCTACCTCAGAGGAATCCACATCCTACAGCTCAGACCACCTCCTGATCCTACCTCAAGCTGACCTCTCAGCTCTACAACTCAGGCTAATTAGCCCTACCTCAGATCACACACTGATCCTACCTCAGAGGAATCCTCCTCCTACAACTCAGGCTAATCAGCCCTACCTCAGATCACACACTGATCCTACCTCAGAGGAATCCTCCTCCTACAACTCAGGCCAATCAGCCTTACACCCTCAGACAATAAAGCCCTACAGACTCAGAACCCAAAGGCTCCTACAAATGATATAATGAGGTTTACAGAATGAAAGAAGAAAAGATCAAGCCTGTTCTTCTTCTTCTTTTCAACTGCTGTTGCAGACTTGAATCAGGGAGGAGAAGAGCAGCTCCAATTTGATTCTTCTTGATCAGCACTTCAGATGAAGGACTGGATCTACTTGCTCTATCCTGAGATGAATCAAGATGAGCAATCTCTTTTCTCCTTGCAGCCTTGTGTAAGCTCAGTTCTTGGCTATCGACATGGAATAGTACGCTTTCGCTTCTTTGTGTGCTCGAGAGAAAGATTGATAGCAAAAGTTATTTTCTCAACCCTAACTTATTTCTTTTATACTCCTTTGATCTTCAACGGCTCTCAGCCGTCCTTCTTACAGATATGAGAGTGATTGGTGGACCCCATAATGCCTTTCTGCAGCTTGCGCCAAAAGCAGAACCCGCCAGATCACGTTTGAACTGTCTCAGCGGCTGGGCTGAGATGGTCAGCCGTCTCAGCGGTTGCTTCTGTCCCGTCTCAGCGGATCCGCTAAGACAGACAGTTGTCTTAGTGGTTTCTTCTATTTGCAGCTCAGCTTGCCCAGATGCCTTCTCAGCTGCTCCTGGTCTTGTCTCAGCGGTTCAGCGGAGACAGAGAGCTTGTCTCAGCTGATCATACATTACACCATGGTGTGCCCTTGTCTGCATACTTATGAGATAGAAATAGGGTTTATCAAATACAACTTGTACTTAGCATTGAGTGTGAGGACTCTTCAAATCAAGGGAACATTGAGGGTCATTTTCCCAACAATCTCACCCTATTTGAAGAAGGCAGAACACCCTCAAATGCTAGAGTATATTACTCATAAATTCTTGATATGTGTTATTGCAGTAATGAATTCATCATATCATGCTCATTGCATCATATCATGCTCATTGCATCAAGGATTTTATAACAGATAATGTTTATGAAAGTCATATTACCACAAAGTTTAATCAATCCAACAGTGATATTTGATAAACATGACAATGCAACATAGATTGAATTAACCAATCAAAACAGGGTAAAGTTTAGTTATAACTCAGATTTGCAATTTAGATAGGGTGGTAATTCAAAGCTCAGTTTGCATTCATATATTCATAAAACATTTCAAACAAATTATAGTTCAATTATCATCCAACCATTCATAAGATATTTATGCATTCATTTAGAATTTTCTTTTCTTAGAAGATTTGTTTTGAATACTTTATCTCCCCCTTTCTTAGAAGATTTATGCATAAGATATTTATGCATTCATTTAGAAAAATCTTTTCTTAGAAGATTTGATTCAGTGTGAAGTCAGAATTGATGACCGTGATGACTGCATTTGTATCCTCCCCTTTTCTGGCTTCTTCATAGATCTGTTGATGGAGGTCTTGCTGAATGTTGATAACAACAGCTGGGGCATCATCCTGCTCATTTTCAGTGTAAGCATCTTGATGATCACTCAGATTGACATCACCAGCTTGATCATCCTCCTCCCCCTCAGAGAGAGCATTCTTTTTTGTTGAGTTTATCAGCTGATGGCTCTTGTGGCTGCTCCCCCTCAGATGGAGCACACATCAGTGCTTGAGGATCAGAAGTTATGACTTTGTCCAGCTACAGTGGATGGACAGGTTTAGTTGGCAGGTCCTTTGGTGTAGCCTCTTTGTTAAGAATGCTGTGTGACCTAATGTCAGCACCAACATCTTCATCTTGGTCTGAATGATCACACTTACAACTTGACATGATCAGCCTTGCTTTCTTAGAAGATGAGGGGGTTGCCTTCTCTTTTCCTTTAGTTTCAGAGGGCTGACTCATAGGCAATACCCTGGTGAATCTTTCTCAAGTCTTGATGTCCATTCTCTTGAGATAGTGAAGATTTCCTCCTTTGGATGTGTTGAACTTGTCAGGGTAGGTTTGCTTTTCACTAATCAGATTGGCTATTTATATGGCTTAAGACTTAGGTAAAATTAAACCTAGTAATTGGATTTGATTGCTCTTATAATTGTAAGTGTAAATGAAATGACATCATATGGCTGAGTTCGTCGAACTCAGAGCTGAGTTCGTCGAACTCAAACTGAGTTCGTCGAAACCAAACTGGAGTTCGTCGAACCCAAACTGGAGTTCGTCGAACATAAGACTTAGTTCATTTGAACTACATCATAGAGCTGAGTTCGTCGAACTCAGAGCTGAGTTCGTCGAACTTAAACTGGAGTTCATGTGAACTACATCATAAGGCTAAGTTTGTTGAATACGGGACTAAGTTCGTCGAACTCAAAGCTGAGTTTGTCGAACTCAAAGCTAAGTTTATCTGAACTACATCATAGAGCTGAGTTCGTCGAACTCAAACTGAGTTCGTCGAACTCAAGGCTGAGTTCATCTGAACTACATCATAAGGCTGAGTTCGTTGAACTCAAGCTAAGTTCGTCGAACTCAAACTGAGTTCGTCGAACTCAAAGCTGAGTTCATCTGAACTACATCATAAAGCTGAGTTCATTGAACTCAAGCTAAGTCCGTCGAACTCAAACTCGACGTTCGTCGAACCCAGGAAAGAGTTCATCGAACACAGATTTTTCCCAGCTGTCTAAGTGCAACCTGAAGCTCAGCTGAAACAGATTGTTCTGGTTAAGCTGATCATACTCCTTTAAAATCATTAGAGATAGGATTACTTGAATGCCTAATCATGTCTCTTATAGGGTTGATGTGTCAACATTTTAAAGTTATATCAAATCAAGATTGGAAGAATGAAGAGTTTTACACTATTCTACATTTAACATTCCTAGTTCAATCTTGAAGGTATTAAACTTGGCCTCATCCAATGGCTTAGTGAAGATATCAGCCACTTGACTGTCAGTGGGGACAAATTCAAGGCAGATATCTTGAGATTCTACATGTTCTCTTATAAAATGATATCTTATTTCTATATGCTTAGTCCTGATGTGAGAGACAGGATTCTTAGCAATAGAGATAGCACTGGATGAGTCACAATAAAGAGGAGAGTTACTTACCTTGAGGTCGTAGTCCTCTAGCTGGTGTTGAATCCACAATAGCTGTGCACAATAGCTCCCTGCAACAATGTATTCAGACTCAGCAGTGGAGATAGCCAAACTTGTCTGCTTTTTGCTGCTCCATGATATCAACCTTCTTCCCAGGAATTGACAAGTACCACTTGTGCATTTCCTGTCTTCTTTGCAGCCTACAAAATCTGCATCTGAAAATCCAGTTAGTTCAAAATCATTGTTCTTAGGGTACCGAAGGCCAAGATGTAGGCTGCCTTTAAGGTATCTCAGAATCCTCTTTGCAGCTGTGTAATGAGATTCCTTAGGACATGCCTGGTACCTAGCACACACACATGTAGCATACATAATATCTTGTCTACTAGCAGTTAAATATAACAGGGATCCAATGATGCACCTGTACATGGATTCATCAAAGGTCTTGCCCTTCTCATCCTTGTCCAGGGAAATGTTGGACCCCATGTGAGTTTTCATGGTGGAAGCTGATTCCATCCCAAACTTCTTGATAAGCTCTCCAGTGTACTTGGTCTGAGAAATGAATATACCTTCATAAGACTGTTTTACTTGAAGGCCTAAAAAGTACTTGAGCTCTCCCATACTGCTCATCTCAAACTCCATCTACATTAGGTTGGCAAACCTTTTGCAGAGGTTGTCATCAGTAGACCCAAATATTATGTCATCAACATTTATTTGGACTAGGAGACACTTGCCCCTTGTTTCCCTAAGAAACAATGTGCTATCTATCTTTCCCCGCAAGAGCTTATTCTTGATGAGAAAGCTAGACAATGTCTCATACCAAGCCCTAGGGGCTTGCTTAAGACCATAAAGAGCTTTCCTAAGTAAGTAAACATGACTAGAGAGGGTAGGATGTAGAAAACCTGATGGTTGCTCAACATATACCTCTTCCTTCAAGTCACCGTTGAGGAAGGCTGATTTGACATCCATTTGATACACTTTGAACCCCTTGTGGGCAGTATAGGCAAGGAATATCCAAATTGCTTCCAACCTTGCAACAGGAGCAAAGGTTTGATCAAAGTCTATCCCTTCTTCCTGTCTATGTCCCTTGGCTACTAGCCTTGCCTTGTTCTTTATGATTGTGCCATTTTCATCTAACTTATTCCTATAAATCCATTTGGTACCTATGATATTGTGTCCTTGAGGCTTTGGCACCAATTTACATACCTTACATCTCTTGAATTGTAGAAATTCTTCTTGCATAGCTTGAATCCAAAAGGTGTCTTGGTTGGCTTCTTCAAACTTCTTGGGCTTCATATGTGATAGGAAGCTCAATAATATGACTTCATTATGAGCCATGCTTCTGGTTAATACACCTTGATTCTGATCTCCAATTATTTATTCTCTTGGATGATCCCTTAGATGTCTCACAGCTGTAGGCAGTCTGTTCTCAGCTTGCTGTGCTGTTTCTGCTGGTTCAGCAGTGTCTTCATCAGCATTGACTTCTTCCTCTTCAGGGATGACAGCATCAGAATAAGCTTTGCTGCTGCTGGGTGTGTCTTGTATAGACATCCATTCCAAATCCTGTTCATTTCTTGTCAAGACAGAAGATCTAGACCAACCCTTATATATTAGGCTGGTCTCTTCAAATACTACATGCATAGATTCCTCTACAACATGAGTATTCTTGTTATACACTCTATAAGCTCTACTATGTGAGCTATAGCCAACAAGAACACCCAAATTGCATTTCTCTGCAAACTTTGTTAATTGAGATTTTCCATTATTTAGAATGTAGCATTTGAAGCCAAAGATTCTAAAGTATGAAATTGTAGGTTGTTTGTCTTTCAGAATCTCATAGGGAGTTATTTCATGAACCTTATTGATGGAAACTCTATTGAGAACATGACATGCAGTATTGACTACCTCAGCCCAGAAGTATTCTGGGAGTGAGGAGTCACTTAGCAGTGTTCTCCCAGCTTCTATCAAGGTCCTATTCCTCCTCTCAGCCATACCATTTTGTTGTGGAGTCCTTGGGGAGGAGAACTCTTGGGTGATACCATATTCTTGACAAAACCTTGTCATAGCTTCAAATTGAAATTCTGTTCCATGGTCAGTTCTAGTCCTGACCACAACACATTGCAAGTCATTCTGAATTGCTTTGACATGAGTTATAAAGATATTTAGAGTATCAGACTTCTTCTTTAGAAAGAATACCCATGTATATTTTGAGTGATCATCAACAATCACCAAAGTATACAACTTCCCACCTAGGCTCTGAATTGGCAAAGGACCAAACAAGTCCATATGCAAGAGATAAAGACATCTTTCAGTGTCTTTGGAGCCAATACTTTTAAAGGTGTCCCTTGTTTGCTTACCTATTTGGCAAGCATGACAGGGACCACTTTTAATACATTTTATATTAGGACTATTCCTAACAAGGTTTTTAGAGAATAATCTATACATTGTCTTGTAGTTAATGTGAGCAAGTCTTTAGTGCCATTGAACACAAAGTGACTCATTCTCATTAGCTACTAGACAAACAGATGTAAGAGATTTACTACAAATAAAGTCTAAGCAATAAACATTCTCACTCCTAGTGCCTGAGACAATGGTCTCTAAATCTTTAGACTTTTTAATCAAGCACATGTCATTGTGGAATTCGATGACATATCCTAGATCACATAGTTGACTTATGCTTACTAGGTTGTGTTGCAACCCTTCAACATAAGCTACCCTTGTAATTGAGACTATGCCATTGGAGATCATACCATATCCTTTGGTGATTCCCTTTTCTGACCCCCCCCCCCCCCCCCAAGATAACTTTGGGTCCATTCTTCACAGCCTTGTAGTCCTGTAGAAGAGTTCTTGTTCCTGTCATGTGCCTTGAGCACCCACTGTCCAAGTACCAAATTTGGTTGAGGCTGGTACTTGAACTAACATGCAAGAAGAAGTTTAGTTATCCTTAGAAGCCCAAATAGCTTTGGGTCCTAGGTACTTGTTAGCATGATGGAGTGACCTTACACTAGCTGCACCCTTTGCAGGAAGGCTCATCTTTGCATATGGCACATTGGGATTGTGCCAACAGTCTATGGCAAAGTGTCCTACTTTACCACAGCACCAACATTCATGAATATTGTATCTCCTCTTCTGAACATTTCTTGAGGGGTGTGCAGCACAGTCCACATGTTTAGGAGGAGAGACAGCAGCTCTTCTCTTGTTTCTTTCAGCAAGAATTTGGCTGAAGGTCAATCTATGGACAGTCGTAGTGGTCTTTGCATTAATGGCATCAGCTTGCTTTGGATTTTGAGCAATGCAAGTTTTGATGGCATTAGACACTGAGCATTTAGACATGTCCATTGATTTGACAGCAGTCATGTTCTTGGCTGAATCAACCCTAGAAGGGCTTGCTTTCTTATTCTTGAATGAAGAGGCTGATGTGCCAAATACAAATGGTCCAGGTTGGGCCATTTGAGTTTCCTCATGGGGAGCCTTCATAGCACTCAATCCCATTACCTTTCTTCCACTATGGGAAGGAGTGTTTTCCTTCCTATAGGTACTCCCATTCTTCCAGTGACCATACATGCTTTCATGGTCATACCTGTTGGAAGGGAGTAATACCTTTTGAAAGGTGGTTTGAGGCTTAGCCTTACCCCTGCTCTTTTCTCCACTCCCTTCTCCTACTTCCATTTTATTGAATCCTAGTCCTCTCCTATTGGATTGAGAAGAGAAGGAGTCAATAATAGGGAGCACAGATTTTGGCTTGGAGAATTGAGCCACTAGGCTTCTTTCTTTCACAAGCTTCTCCTCAAGATCCTTGATGACCTTGTTCTTCAGGGATATATTGCTCAGATGGGTGATAGTTATCCCCTTCAGATGGCTAATTTCCCTATACATCTAATTCATCTTGGTAGAAGATTCAGTGCATTCTTGTTTTTCCATCTTAAGGGAATCTATCTCTTGCGCTTGCCTTTGGCTAGCTTTTTGCTCCTTTTTAGAGCTTCCAAGAGAGCATCATACTTGTCAATCAATTGATTGACATATACCTCACCTTCTGAATCACTTCCACCAATTGATGAAGGTGCTCCAGATTCTGGGCCAGTCTCATAATCAGAAGAGGATAAGGAATGAATTAATACCTGTTCATTTTCTGAGATGTTCCGACTGTCCTCATCATCAGTGATGGACATTAGGCCTAGCTGAACATTGTCCTCTTCATCCTCCTCTATATCACTATCTGAGTGTGATAGAGGGGCCCTGACTCCAACCTTGGAAGCAGGATAATCTTCATCTTCTTCTACTACAAACAGCCCCATGTAGGCTTCTTCTTCATTCTCTGAATTTGAATTTGAGGATTCAGATTCACTCCAGCTTTTTCCTTTCTTTGCTAGGAAGGATTTTTCACCCTTCCTATCCTTTTGGTGATGGTGCTTCTTGTCACCTTTCTCCTTTCTTTTGGCTGGACAGTTAGCTGTGACATGTCCAGGTTTGCTGCAGCAATAACAAATAATGTTATTTGAAATATGTTTACTGGATTTGGAATTATACCTGTCACCCTTTGGGTGCTGTCTTTCAGATTTCCTGTGGTCTTTATTGGAGTGTGATGAGGAGGAGAACTTGTTCTTCCATTGCTTCCTCCTCCTCATCTTCTTGAACTGCCTTGAGAAGGCAGCAAACTCTTCATCAGAAGAAGAGCTATCTTTGGAGCTGATTTCAGATTTTTCAGATTCAGCACTTCTCCTTGGAGGAGACACCATCCTGCCCTTGCTTTTCTTGGAGCTGTCAGCTTTGAGAGCTACAGATTTCTCCCTTGCCTGAGCCCTTGTTGAGGTGTCCTCTTCCTTTCTTGCAGACAACTGCATCTCATAAGAGAGCAGCTTACCAAACAGTGTGTGAGTGGGAGTTTCACCTAGTTTGTCTACCTCCCTTATGGCACAAATATTTGTGTCCCAATCTATAGTTAGAGATCTAAGGAACTTGTCATTCAGCTCATAATCACTGAAAACTCTCTCATATGTTCTCAGCTCATTGTCTATTCTGAAGAACCTCTCATAGCACATAGAGATGCTCTCCTGGCTGAGCTGCCTGAAGGCTTCATACTCTTGGTTGAGGAGTGACTTTCTATCATCCCTCACTTCAGCTGTCCATTCCATATATATTACTAATGTGTCCCATATTTCCTTGGCAGTAGTGCAGTGTACCAAGTTTTGAAATGTGGAATCATCAATAGCATTAACTATGATGTTTTGGGCTCTTTTGTCCATGGTGAACAATGCAAGTTCATCCTTGGTCAAGTCATTGAAGGTCTTGGCCACTCTCCTTGTTGGATCTATGGTGGAGGCAGTTTGAAAGGTGTAAGGCCCTCGCTTTACAATTATGTAGATCCTTGGATTAGATGCTTCCATAAACAATCTAACCCTTTGCTTCCATATGCCAAAGTTTTCTTTGTTGCATATGGGCAACTTCATTGATCCCATCTCCTTCTGCAATCCAGAGGAAGCCATTAGATTATTAAGACTATTCCTTTATAGGATCTGGTCAGATAGTTATGTCCTTCTTGACCAACCTCCCTCTGATACCACTTGATAGTTTATATAGGATGTAGTATTAAACACCTAGAGGGGAGGGGGGGGGGGGGGGTGAATAGGTTTCTTTTGTTTTAGGCTTAGTGTTTTCTGATTTTAGGTTAGTAAATTATCAATCACAGAAAAACACAAAGAGATTTATAGAGGTTCCTCAAGACATGGTGTCTTGAGTAGTCCTCTTTCCCCCTTCACCTTTCTAACAATGAGTTAGACAAGGCCAACTTCTCCAAACTCAGCTCCAAGAGCTTACAACACAGATCCCTTAGGACCTCTCAGGTTTTCCTAAACCCTACCTCAGACACAGCAACCCTACCTCAGAGGAATCCACCTCCTACAGCTCAGACCACCTCCTGGTCCTACCTCAAGCTGACCTCTCAGCTCTACAACAGGCTAATCAGCCCTACCTCAGATCACACACTGATCCTACCCAGAGGAATCCTCCTCCTACAACTCAGGCTAATCAACCCTACCTCAGATCACACACTGATCCTACCTCAGAGGAATCCTCCTCCTACAACTCAGGCCAATCAGCCTTACACCCTCAGGCAATAAAGCCCTACAGACTCAGAACCCAAAGGCTCCTACAGATGATATAATGAGGTTTACAGAATGAAAGAAGAAAGGATCAAGCCCGTTCTTCTTCTTCTTTTCAACTGATGTTGCAGACTTGAATCAGGGAGGAGAAGAGCAGCTCCAATTTGATTCTTCTTGATCAACACTTCAGATGAAGGACTGGATCTACTTGCTCTATCCTGAGATGAATCAAGATGAGCAATCTCTTCTCCTTGCAGCCTTATGTAAGCTCAGTTCTTGGCTACCGACAATGGAACAGTACACTTCCGCTTCTTTGTGTGCTCAAGAGAAAGATTGATAGCAAAAGTTATTTTCTCAACCCTAACTTATTTCTCTTATACTCCTTTGATCTTCAACGAGTCTCAACCGTCCTTCTTACAGATATGGGAGTGATTGGTGGACCCCACAATGCCTTTCTACAGCTTGCGCCAAAAGCAGAACCCGCCAAATCACGTCTGAACTGTCTCAGCGGTTGTGCTGAGATGGTCAGCAGTCTCAGCGGTTGCTTCTGTCCCATCTCAGCGGATCCGCTGAGATAGACAGTTGTCTCAGCGGTTTCTTCTATTTGTAGCTCAGCTTGCCCAGATGCCTTCTCAGCTGCTCCTGGTCTTGTCTCAGCGGTTCAGCTGAGACAGAGAGCTTGTCTCAGCTGATCATACATTACACCATGGTGTGCCCTTGTCCTGCATACTTATGAGATAGAAATAGGGTTTATCAAATACAACTTGTACTTAGCATTGAGTGTGAGGACTCTTCAAATCAAGGGAACATTGAGGGTCATTTTCCCAACAAACGTGGTGAACCCCTCTGTTGGATTTGACTCCAATCCAGGAGATTTATGTCATCCTTTCTCAAGGGTTGCAATCAACTCTCTTTATCCTTAAGTGATCGATTCGAATTATGAGTCTCTCGACTACTAAATTACGAAAATAAGAGTGAGAATTATATATCGAAAATATAATCTCACTTCAATAAAATTAAGGATAAATCTTAAGCATTTCAAAGAAGTGAAGAAGAAGATCTAATTAATTCATTGCGAATATCATTCCTTGGATCATCTCGATCGAGTACTAATAGAAATTTAGATACTCATTGAGATTAAGGAATTAACAAAAATAAAAGAGAACATGATAAAATAAGAGGGAAATAAGAAGTTAAGAGAACTAATTTTATTGACTTGCAAATGAAAAGAAATACAAGCTATTGAAATGAAAATTATAACTATTGGATTGAAAGTACAATTGCAAGAAAGAAAGAAAGATTACAAGAACTAATAAAAACATGAAAATAATACAAGAAATGAAGAATCTAACTCCTAAAAATTCGTCCCTTGAGTTGTAGAGGAGCTGGCTTTAAATAGGCTAAAATTTAAGGTTACACGCCCTTGGTCACGCCCGTGACCAAGGGCGTGTAAGGGGCGTGATCGATGCTGGTGCGGAGAGGGCGCCTTCTGGATTCAATATGGGCATTACGTGCGCGTCACGCCCGTGATCTTGGGTGTGTAATCTTCAAAATGGCGCATGGAGGGATGCTTTCGGAGGGAAGTGGCGCGAGATGAGTCATGCCCGTGACTGGATGTCACGCCCTCGGTCACACCCGTGACCGAGGGTGTGTAATTTTAATTGACATGGAGGCTGATCTGGCATGCTGGAAGCGGGTCATGGTCATGACATGGGTCACGCCTGTGACCTGAGGCGTGTACTTGACGAATTTTCACGGAATCAGCCCGAAGTGGCGGTGGCAGGGCTGGAACACATCTTGGGCTGTCACGCCCTTGGTCACGCCCATGACCTTGGGCGTGTACTTTGGAGTTTTTTCTTATAAGTGCCCAAAAAAACTGAAAAACATAAAATGAGCTTAAGTTAGCTCATAGAAGTGAAAAGAAACAAATTAAAAGAGATAATTCATATAAATTACATAAATTCATATTAAAATAGTATTAAAATTACACTAAAAGATGAGTTTGAAAAGTACTCATCAAACACCCCCATACTTGAGCTTTTGCTATTTCAGAGCAAAAGAATTACAAGACATCGATATTATTTTTAATTAACTAAGATTTCATTAAACCAAGAGTAAGTTAAAAGTAAATTCTAGGAATTTAAGAATTAAGTCATAAGTTATGATGATAATTTAAAAAAGGAATTTGTTTAGCTAACTACTTCTCAAGATAACTATTTAGCAACCGAAATTTTAGAAATTTTCAAACAAAATTAGATTGAAATTATGACACTCTAACATAAAAGAAACTTTAAGGAGAAGACACCTACCAAAATATTGCTCTCTAAATAATTTTATTTAGGAAATAGAATTAATAGAAATGGCTAGGGGTTGGTTTTATAAAAATGGCAAAATGAAGAGTCTTGGTTTGGAGGTGGTGAAATCTCACTCATAAATTCATGTTTGTATATGTTTAGGAAAATGATGAATTTTATTCTCTCATTCTCCATGCCATATAATTTTTTTTAATTCTCTTCAATCAAAAACCCAAAATATATATGTTTAGAAGTAATGAATTTGATCCTCTTACTTCATGACATATAATCTTTTAAACGATTTTGGGTGCATATGTTTAGGGGATAATGAATTTTATCATCTTATTCCCATGACATATGATCTTGTATTTTATTTGCCAAAAAAGGGCGAGGTAAAGAAATACTTTTAGTTTATAAATTAAACTATTTTGAGAGCAACTTTTTTTAGTGGAATGAAATTTCCTAAGATCTTAAAGTTAGCATAGATTGTAATAAAAATTTAGAGATGTTTAGTCAATTTACCACAAAGTGAAGCTATTTAGAATTAAAATGAGAATTAGTGCTAAATAGTTTCTCTAATCGAATTAAAACCATAAAATGTTTCTTAAAACTAAATTACTTCAAATTTAAATTTAACAAATTCTGATAAAATACAATATTAGCTAAATTAAAAATGTAAGAATACTTATAATCAAACCTCAAACTAGATTTCTAGAAAAATTAAAACGACAAGTAAGGATTTATATATATTTTTGAAAAATTCCTGGACTTTCCAAGGTCTACCCGGTGAAGGGCTCGCAAGGTACTAGGAGATACGATGGGATGATGGCCAAACCTCCCTTTCCAAGAATTTAGATTTTAATTTTTTTTCTTTTTTAAACAGAAATAAATACTAGAAAGCTACGCTACACCCCCATACTTAAAATTAAACATTGTCCATAATGTTTAAAACTAAGTATGAAGAACATGTGAAAGGAAAATGAGTAAAAAGAAAAATGCATGAAAGCTAATGATAAGCAAGGGGTGCCTCCTAAGAGCGCTTTCTTTTTCCCGTCTTTAAGTTAGACGGTTAGTGTTAGCTGAACGGAAATTGAAAAGAGAAGTGCACAAATAACTCCCTTAATTCACATTCAGGTGAATGTGCCGACGTCAGTCGCCTGACTACTCCCCCGTTTAACATGTGATTCTCCTTTTGTCCTTGAAATTGAATATGCAAATCCAAATCACCTATACATACCTGAGGTGATTTGGATTTATAAAGATGAGTGACATATGGATCATTAATTATTTGGGGTGGCAACGACTCTTCTTCAACCTAAAAATTATTAGTATATTGAGAATCACAAATAAATGAGTCAGAAAATTTTTCGCAACGAGGAGGCGCTTGCAAAAATATATGATCAAGCTCCGGTTGTTCATTTTCTAAAATAAATTTTTCTTTAGAAGAATCTAGTGCAATATCAAGCGGAATAAATTTTCGGACACAAAGTTGTTATGAATTTTAGGTGGAATAGAGGAATTTTGAGAAAATTCATGACAAACAAAAGATGGCCCGGGTGGATTAAGGGAAGAAACTTGTTCTTCTTCTATTTCATCCGGTGTGCACATAACATGTAGATACTCTTGGTACAATAATATTTCTTCATTTTTGGTAAAATAAACTATGAGAGTACATGAAAAATCATGTTCCTCCATAACTAAATTTTCCAAAGACGAAGAAAAAGCACTAGAAGAAAGAAAATCTGCATCTAAGTTTTGGGGAGGAGAATTAAAGTGAAATTGCGAGGATTCCCCAAAATTAGAGTACGACACTTGCGGCGCAAAAGATGAAGAACAAAAATTTGGATCTAAAGATTCATCTTCATCGCTCTGAAAACTATCCGGGTGACTTGCCACCAAGAATAATCTACTTCGGAGCTAGAAGAAAAATTATTAAAAACTGAAAAATTATTCTCGTGAAGATTAGAAAAAATATTTGCATCAAAGTTGGTTAAATTATTTTCATGGAATGAGGAAAAATTATGATCGTAATTATTGTCAAAACTATTTGCATAAGATTGAGAAAAATCATTTTCATAATATAAATTTTGAGAATAAGAATAACATTCTTTCCTTTGATGAGGCGCACCATAATAATTGTAACTAATTTGGCGCTTTCGTGCGGCTTCCAAAAAATTAACTTTGTTTTGAAGCTCGACAACTCTTACGGCCAATTCAGATAACCTCATTTAATAAAAAGAAAATAATCTTCACTTAAATGAATGGAATTTTAGAGGGGGAATAAAGAAGAGAAATAATTTATCAACATATAAATAAAAATATATATATATATTTTTTAAAAATGGGTTAAATTAGTCCCGGACTTCCCGAGGTCTACCATGTGAAGGGTTCGCCGGGTACTAGGAGATGCGATGGGATGACAAGCCCAAATCTCCCTTTTCGAGAAGAAAGAGAACGATAAAATTAATAGATATTTCTTTTTTCGAAATATCAACCTAGTTCCCCGACAACGACGCCAAAAACTTGGTGAGCACTGAAATTATATCCGCAAACGACAACGACAAGTTTACCGTATCGAAAGTAGTATAGGTTTATAAAACCAAGGTCGTATTAGACTCGGGGCAGTTGAGTACTCTTACTTCAATAAAATCTCTATTATTTTATCAATTAAAACTTGGATTGGTTTTGCGAAAGGGAAATTAAAATAAAGATGAAACGATGAAAGTGCACAGTGTGCCTCTGAGTATACTCTAGAGGGGGGGGGGGGGGTGAATAGAGATTTAAAAATATTTCTATCCTATTTGTGCAAACACAATAAACACTAAGTATTGCGCTTCAACAATTCCACACACAGAATAAAATAAGTGCTATTAAGTAAAACAGTAAATCAGTAAAAGATATAAGACAGCACAGAAAATCACATCAAAGACACAAAGATTTTTATAGAGGTTTCCCAAAATGTGGGTACTCCTCTCTTCTACCACCTGGTAGGAATGCACAACCCGTGTCTGAGTCTTTTGATAATGAGACTCTTAGAACCAAAGATCTTTTGATAAGGAGATCTTGAACCACAGATCTTTTGATAAGGAGATCTTGAACCACAGATCTTTTGACAAGGAGATCTTGAACCACTGAATCCTTTGGAAGAGAAATTCTTAAAACTCTTTACAGTTGAGTTGAAGAGAGAAAGAATAGGAAGAAGTAAGAAGAAAAATTCTGTTCTCAGAATTCTATTGAAGCCTTCAACTTCTTTTCTTTTGCTGGATCTGCTAATGATGAACCATTGCTTATGAGTGTGATGATTTGCAAGGGTTATAAGCTTCAGATCCTTTATACTTTCTTCTGATTAAAATGTGGCTGCTATGTGATATTGATGAAGAGCAGCCTTCAGTTGTTCTGTTCTGAGAGAGAGAGAGAGAGCAGTTCTTGTTCTTCTGTCTTTTTTAGGGTTCCAGGAGAAAGAAGAAGGAAGCCCTAATCGATAAGCTCTGTAAAATGTGTTGATTGTGCTGCCGTTTTTTCTCACTACTATTCTTATTTATTGTCCATGATTTGATTTGAATTCCTTTCCTCTTTTGGGTTGTCCTGAAAAGGTATTGGCTTGGAAAATTAATCTCTCTTCCTTCTTTTGTTCACGACCCATCTGCCAACTGTTTGAATCCTTTCCAAGAAAGCTTTTTCTGCCTTCTTGAATGCTCCTCTCCATTATAGGCAATAAACAAGCCGTTGTAGAACGGTCTTTAGTGTTGTAGGCCTTGAGAGAGAGATCCAAAATGACAGCTGAAAAGGTTTCTTTTTCAGACTGTATTCGACGTTGCGTCGATTTCTCTTTCTCTCTTATCGACGCACCTTCGAGTTCTTGTAAGAGCAGCTTCGAATTCCTTCTTGCTCTGATTGAACCCCGATGTCGACGTTGCGTCGATTACTTATCGACATAACCGTCGAGTTGGAGGCTTGACTCTAAACTTCATCATCTGCGTCGAATTATAGTCGACATTACGTCGACTTCAGATGGCTTCGACAGATTCTTTCTTCTGTGTTGAGTTGAAATCGAAGCTACGTCGACTTCTAATGATACTTTGACATGCTTATTTCATCTACGTCGATATTCTTTCGACGTGGCGTCGACTTGATCTTCTTTAATAGAAAGGTAGAGTTGCTTGGACTTCTAGTCTAATTTACGTCGATATTAAGTTGAAGTTGCGTCGAATACTATTCGACGCAATTGTTAACTCAACCCAATTTATGCTTGTCTTGCTCTGGTCTTGACACTCCAAGTTGTGTGTGATATCCTAGGACATATAATGACCAAATTACCCTCACTATACAATGTGTAATTAAAACCTAAGAGTTAAAATCACTTTAGATAATTTGTTAAGTTAAATCCAAGGAGTTTTTCCCAACAATCTCCCCCTATTTATCTTAACAAATTTTACAGATTGTTTTAAAGTGATTTTACACATTCTTTTACATAATCAGAATAACATACAAGACAACATAGACAGTAAAAGTATGATAGAATGAAATCACAGAATAATTCATACATTGTCAAATAAGTTATATTGTTCACCATAATTGTATCCACCAGATACTAGAAAAGTATTGAACTCATCTCAAAATTAGAGTACCCGGACCTTACTGTCCTCTATCAGGAGTTTTCCTTTTTCTGGAAAAAACCTGTGGAATTACCTTCCTTGATGCAAACTTTAGAGGCTCATCTTCAGGAGACATTTCTGCTTCTTGATAGGTTTGATCATGTTCAGCAGTCTGAGCAGCCTACTTAACAATATTGGCAACCTCATTCAGCAGATCATCTCCATTAGGCTCCACCAGAGTAGAGGGAATTACCTCCCCCTAGATCAATTCTCCAGTTGGCTCTTGAGCTGGTTCTTGAGGTGTTATAGGGAGCTCCCCTGATTTGGTACAATATTATCTTGAGAGATTAAGAGAGGCTCCCCCTGGTTCAGTGCTGCATCCTCAGCCAGCACTTCCTCTTCCAGATTCCCTTGAGGATTCTCTTGAGGCTCCCCCTGGACATTTGCATTTTGAAAGATAGTACTTTTATCAGGAGCTTCAACCTCATTTCCCTTTTCATGACCACTCATCTCTAGAGTAGGTATTTCCTCCTTCTGAATCTCCCCCTTCTTAACCTTGCTGGAAAGTGAGGTTAAGAAATCCTTTGTCACCAAGGAGGAGAACATGAATTCTTTGAGACCCTGGAGAGTCCTCTTTGAATCAAGAATTTCAGACTCCATTTGGGAGTACTTCCTCTCAAATCTTCTGGCTTGGCTGGCTAGTATGTCAGCAAATGTGCTGGAGGCCAAACCTACTGCCTCAGAAATTGCTTGCTTAATGTTGATGGAAGGGGTAGGTGTGGTAGACATAGGAGGTGGTGGTGGCAAGTTCTCTTGAGTATCCTCAAAGTCTTGGTGGATGGGAGAATTGAGTGGATAGACTTCTGGAGAAACATAGTATGATGGTGGTGATGGAGGAGCAGAATGAATGTCTGTGATGATAGTGGATGGTCGATGCTGAGGCAGGAGAGTAGGTTGAGGTGCAGAATTTGTGGGAGGAATGGATGGACTGGCCTGGTTGTACTGGGCTGGATCAACATTTAGATCAGCACCAGGTTGATTATCTGGTTGACTTGCTGGAGTTTCTTGAGGAAGAGTATTATCCCTTGGGGGATCTGATATATGTCTCTCTGAATCTTGAGGAGGGGGAGAAGGAGGAGGTGAAGTTGTTGCAGCTTGACCAGGCTTTAGGATTTGCCTGGTCCACTTAGAGAATATACCTATATTTATTCTCTTACCAGGCGAAATGGACACACCTTTGGACTTGCACACACTAGGATAGTGGTGGAGTAATACTTGACTCATAATCCTCATGTATGCATTTTTTTTGTGAGCATATTTGTTCCCAATCATTCTCAGGAGGCATCTCCCCCAGTTTATCTTCTTCTGAAGAACTAGAATGCCCATTATTTGTAGTTGTTTCCTGGGAATGACACCATAGGCAGAGATCTTACATAGCAGCACCCTCCCTACTATGTCAACAAGGAACCTATATTCCTCTCCAAGATCAATCTTCTACAGATTGATGGGCTTGTCCTTCTTGAAATGCATAATCTCTAGGACCCTTTTGATTTCTTCCCTGTTAGTTCATCTGAGTCATTTCCAGTTGTAAAATCAAATGTCTGATTCAGGAGTTCCTCTGTGATATGTATTTCTGTCTCAGAAATTTTTCCATTGAGGGAGCCATCATCTCCTATCTGCGCAGTCTCTGTGAACACAGTAAGCTCTATTTCAAGTATCTTGCTCCTTATAGACATCACCTTCGTTAGCCCAGCTGCCTGAAATAAGCCAAGAATAGCTATGAAACTCTCTGCAGCTGCATTGAAGGAGTCGACATCCACATCAAAACCAGAGTTAATCTTTGGTGGAGCCATTAAATTGTAAGTACCTGCAAACACAACAAAGAGAGAGAGAGAGAGAGAGAGAGAGAGAGAGAGAGAGAGAGAGAGAGAGAGAGAGAGAGAGAGAGAGAGAGAAAAGCACGAGAGAGCTGGAGAGAAGGAGAGCAAGAGAGCAAGGAGAGGAAAATTCGAAAGCTTAATGAATTCGACGTAGAAGTTGCTTAAAAGAATACGATTCGTCACAACTTAGGGTTTAGGTCGACGCCCCGTCGATAAAAAATAGTATTTGGCGCGCAAAAATATGTCGAGATTTCTTCTAGAAGCAACTCTGCCCGCGCTGTTATATCGATGTTGCGTTGATTAATATTCGACGCAACTTTGAGATTGTTTAGCAATCCATAAGTCGACGTAGTCCTGTTGACGTTACGTCGATTTCCAATCGACGCGACCATGACTTTGATCAACGACCATAAAATCGACGCATGCGTCGATATGAACTTGACGCTGCGTCAAATTCTATTCGAATTATCCACTCTGAGCGTTTCTTGACACTGGCGTAGAGTAGGAGTCGATGGTACGTCGACTTCTATTCGACGCACCTCTGAATGAACATATCTATTTTCTTAGAAAATTCTTGTTGTTTTTCCGAGCAATTATGTTTATTGAAAATATAGCTTATGATATTAATTTTATGAACTGTAAGGACAGTCAAGGAAGTTTTTAAAGAAGAAATCACTCCCTTGGTTTCATTTAGTTCATTCTTCATGATCCACATCTTTCTTCCCATTCCATCCTCTCTTGGGTGGGATCCTACCTAATCCTGCACAAATAATTCAAATATTATAAGGAACCCAAGTTTCCTTGGGCCCTTTGCTTTTACCATTGTAGGGTTCATTGAAAGAATAGAAGGGTCATTCATGATACCCTTTTGGATGATAAGGAATGAGTTTCCCAAACCTATGTTTATTATTTTGATGCTTAAAATGAGTATAGAATATATCTAAATATAAGAGACCAGCAGAGTGTTTTATTACCCTAGGTTTGGCATTAGCCTTTTGATTGTTTAGTTTCTCTGCATTATTCTTCCCTTGAAATTTCTTTTCTTTGTTAAGATTTGCTTTATTACCTCTAGATATTTTCTTCGGTTTATTAGCTTCCTGATCCTTAGTTTTTGCACTATCCTCACATAATTCATAGTTACTAGGTCTAATGAAGCTAACTGGATTTTTCCAGGCAGGTTTCCTTGGGATTTCTGTGCTAGTGGATGGCTCTGCTCCTATCCCTAGGTGATTAAATCTTATGGAGAGATGTTCTGTGATGTCTTTGAGTTTTTGACTCCTCATATTGAGAGAGTCCTCAAAGGCTTTTGCCTTTGCTAGCTCTTCTTTTAACTTTACATTTTCATTTCTTATTTCTATTAGCTGTGATTCTTTCTCCTGAATTTCATTTCTTAAGTTCTTATTTATTGAATAGAGTTCATCTCTTTTAAAATTTTCTAATTCTTCCTCATCTGCTTCTAATTCTTTTTGAATTTTAATAAAGTCATTACAAAATTCTTTGAAGCGGGTTTTAAAATCATCAAACAGGGATACCTATTCTTCTTCATCATCTGATGACATCCCCAGTGCCATCATGCAAGCTGCTTCTGCTTCATCATCACTTTCAGATGATGATGAGCTTAACTGAAAGAAATCGTTGTCTACCTAAATCACCTAGAGGGGGGGGGGGGGGGGGGTGAATAGGTGATCTCCACTGCGATTGTGGAATAAAAATCTAGCACACACACAACAATAAATATCACAACACAGAGACACAAGATTTATAGAGGTTCCCCAAAGGTGGGTACTCCTCTCTGCTGCTCCGCCTATCTAGCACTTCGGGCTAGCGTCGACAACTTCACCAAAACTCAGATTTATCAACAAATCCTACACTCGGAGACAACGGCTCCTACAAACTCGGAGAACAACCTCTCCTACAAACTCAGAGTAAACAACTCTTACAACTCGGAGTAAACAACTCCTACAAAATAACTCGGAGTAAAAACTCCTACATGAATTAAATAAAGTTTGAAACGAAACTTCTCTTGAATCTCAATAGAGATTAACTTCAGATTTGGAGAGACTGAATCTTCTTCTTCCTTTAGAGTGAAAGCTTGGATCTTCAAGGATTAGGAAGAATAAAGAATCGGCAAACCTGATCTGAGTAGGCCCTTTGATTAATTTGAAAAGATCTTCAATATAGAGAGCAGCAACTAGATCAAAGGCCTTCTTATCTGAGAAATCTCTAGCAACACTGAAGAACGAATCTTGAGCGGCGCAGACTTTAGATCTCAGAAACTTGCTCAGCAAGAGAGAAAGAAATGGCTAGCTTCTTTTTAACAATCAGGTGATTTCTTGAGTTTGCCCTAAAAATAAAAGATTATTTATAGGGAGACCTCCAACGGCTCGGGCGACAAACAAGGAGAGATCACCACGTGTACTGTACATGGCGGCCAACCCTAAATTTCAAAAACGAAACATAAATTTGAAATCCGTCTGTCCGTCATTCGTCGAGACTTTACGTGAACATTCGACGAATTGACTTAGCCATTGAAAAATACTGATCAAAGCTTGAAAACTGTCTTCTGTTTTCATTCGTCGGAATTCGTCGGGAGTTCTCGAGAACATTCGACGAATTGACTTAGCCGCACATTTTCCTTCACAAGTCTGCCTTTTTGACTTCTGTCTGCGTTCGTCGATATTCGTCGGGAGTTCATGAGAACATTCGACGAATAGACTTTGCCGCAGAAATTTCTTCTTTAAACTAGAAATTTGGCTTCTGTCTGGATTCGTCGAGACTCATCGGAACTTCACGAGACATCTCGACGAATTGACTTAGCAAAAATCTCTTTTCTCCTGAAAACCTGCTCCACTCCTCAAACTTGAAAACCTTCAGTTATGAGTATATGAAGTACATCCCAATAGAGAGATTACACATGGACCAACACTTTGTTCTATACAATGAGGGATTACATTGTCTAGAACTGTGTTTGGTGATCCATTGCAACCTGACTTTGGTGTGCACTTAGCATTTAGACCTATTATAACACATCTAAACAGAAATCATCAAATACATCCTCAATTCAATTTAGTTCACTAGGGGACATCTTCAAATCCAGGTAATTGTAGATACAATACCCAACATTAACTCTGCTTCAGAGTCACTCTAGGTTTCAACAATGAAACCCCTGACTTTCTTCTTGTCCTTCCCTTTGAAAGACTTCTTTTTCTTTTCATCTTTGATGCTGCTCCTATCCCTTTGTTCTTGTGGGCACTCAGGAGCTATGTGCCCTAGTTTGTTGCAAGTGAAGCAGATAATCTCCTTCCTTGGAGTCTTATCATATCTGGGCTTTGAGCTCCTTTGTCTTCTCCTTGAGTCTTCTGTCTTGACCCATTTTATGAATCTCCTAGCCAGGAGACTGAACATCTCATCTTCAGGAGTGGAGGGCTCTCCTTCAGAAGCTTTTAGGGCAAGACTCTTGTGAGTAGGAGTTGAGACTGTCTCCTTAGTCTCTGTCTCTACCCTGCTCTTCAGAATCATCTCATAAGACTTCAGCTTTCCTAGCAAAGCATCAGTAGAGATATCTCTGTGGCTTCTAGACTCTCTGATGGCCCAGATTCTTGAATCCCATGAGCTTGGGAAACACATGAGGATTTTATCATTAATTTCAGTCAAGGATATCTTCTTAACCAAGCCTCTGAGCTCATTAATGATAAGGCTGAATATGTCATACATATCAACAACTATTTTTTCAGCTTTCTTCTGAAAGTTCTCATATTGGGATATGAGAAGGGACTTCTTGTCCTTTCTTTCATCAGCACTTCCTTCTACAAGTCTGAAAAGTGACTCTCAGATTTCTTTAGCCGACTGACAGTCAGCAACTTTCTAGAAAATGTCATATGACATTGTGGAGACCAGAATATTCATAGCTTTGGCATCACATGCCTTCTGCTTTTTCTCTATTTCAGTCCACTCAGCCCTAGACACAGGTTCCTGAGTTGAAGTCCCACTGACATCTTTCTTGTATGGAGTTGGTGGACCTGAAATTATGACATCAAAGACGTCTTCATCAATAGAGTTCATATACAACTTTATTCTGATCTTCTAGAGTGTAAACTTATTTAGGTTACACACTGGAGGCCTTGTTGAGGCATAATCCTTAGAATTCATTTTCTTTATAAAATATTTTTGTAATAAAGAAGAGTAGGAGGTCTTTTTGATCAAGGTGTTAACCTTTTATTGATCAACCTCCCTCTGATACCAATTGAAAGTGCACAATGTGTCTCTGAGTGTACTCTAGAGGGGGGGGGGGGGGGATGAATAGAGATTTAAAAATATTTCTATCCTATTTGTGTAAACACAATAAACACTAAGTATTGTGCTTCAATAATTCCACACGCAGAATAAAACAAGTGATATTAAATAAAGCAGGAAATTAGTAAAAGATATGAGACAACACAGAAAATCACAACAAAGACACAAAGATTTTTGTAGAGGTTCCCCAAAATGTGAGTACTCCTCTCTTCTACCACCTGGTAGGAATGCACAACCTGTGCCCGAGTCTTTTGATAAGGAGACTCTTAGAACCAAAGATCTTTTGATAAGGAGATCTTGAACCACAGATCTTTTGATAAGGAGATCTTGAACCACAGATCTTTTGATAAGGACATCTTGATCCACTAAATCCTTTGGAAGAGGGATTCTTAAAACTCTTTACAGTTGAGTTGAAGAGAGAAAGAAGAGGAAGAAGTAATAAGAAGAATTTTGTTCTCAGAATTCTATTGAAGCCTTCAACTTCTTTTCTTTTGCTGGATCTGCTAATGATGAACCCTTGCTTATGATTGTGATGATTTGCAAGGGTTATAAGCTTCAGATCCTTTATACTTTCTTCTGATTGAAATCTGGCTGCTATGAGATATTGATGAAGAGCAGCCTTCAGTTGTTCTATTCTGAGAGAGAGAGCAGTTCTTGTTCTTGTCTTTTTAGGGTTCCAGGAGGAAGAAGAAGAAGAAGAAGGAAGCCCTAATCGACAAGCTTTTTAAAATGTGTTGATTGTACTGTCGTTTTACTCACTGCTATTATTATTTATTGTCCATGATTTGATTTGAATTCCTTTTCTCTTTTGGGTTGTCCTGAAAAGGTATTGGCTTAGACAATTAATCTCTCTTCCTTCTTTTGTTCATGACCCATCTGCCAACTATTTGAATCCTTTCCAAGAAAGCTTTTTCTGTCTTCTTGAATGCTCCTCTCCATTATAGGCAATAAACAAGCCATTGTAGAACGGTCTTTAGTACTGTGGGCCTTGAGAGAGATCCAAAATGACAGCTAAAAAGGTTTCCTTTTCAGACTGTATTAGACGTTGCGTCGATTTCTCTTTCTCTCTTTTCGACGCACCTTCGAGTTTTTGTAAGAGCAGCTTCGAATTGCTTCTTGCTGTGATTGAACCCCGATGTCGACGTTGCGTCGATTACTTATCGACGTAAGTGTCGAGTTGGAGGCTTGACTCTGAACTTTATCATCTGCGTCGAATTGTAGTCGACATTACGTCGACTTCAGATGGCTTCGAAAGATTCTTCCTTCTGCGTTGAGTTGAAATCGAAGCTGCGTCGACTTCTAATGATACTTCGACATGCTCATTTCAACTACGCCGATATCCTTTCAACGTGGCGTCGACTTGATCTACTTTGACAGAAAGGTAGAGTTGCTTGGACTTCTAGTCTAAGTTACGTCGATATGAAGTCGAAGTTGCATCGAATACTATTCGACGCAACTGTTAACTCAACCCAATTTATGCTTGTCTTGCTCTGGTCTTGACACTCCAAGTTGTGTGTGATATCCTAGGACATCTAATGACCAAATTACCCTCACCATATAATGGGTAATTAAAACCTAAGAGATAAAATAACTTTAGATAATTTGTTAAGCTAAATCTAAGGAGTTTTTCCTAACAAACGATGAGTTAAAATACTAGCACTCGATCTTCGAATCACCGCGGAATAATAAAAGAAGAAAATTCTATTAAGAAATTTACTTTGACCGTGGAGGTTCGCGAATTCTAAACGCACCTCTCTCGAGGATACGTTCAGCTGAGTTTAGGTTGATCAACCGAACTCTAGTTCTATAATTGAAACCCCTAAAACTCACTTTAACGTGGTGAACCCCTCTATTGGATTTGACTCCAATCCGGGAGATTTATGTCAACTTTTCTCAAGGGTTGCAATCAACTCTCTATCCTTAAGTGATCGATTCAAATTATGAGTCTCTCGACTACTAAATTACGAAAATAAGAGTGAGAATTATATATCGAAAATATAATCTCACTTCAATTAAATTAAGGGTAAATCTTAAGCATTTCAAAGAAGAGAAGAAGAAGATCTAATTGATTCATTGCGAATATCATTTCTTGGATCATCTCGATCGAGTACTAATAGAAATTTAGCTACTCATTGAGATTAAGGAATTAACAAAAATAAAAGAGAACATGATAAAACAAGAGGGGAATAAGAAGTTAAGAGAACTAATTTTTTTGATTTGCAAATGAAAAGAAATACAAGCTATTGAAATAAAAATTATAACTATTGAATTGAAAGTACAATTGCAAGAAAGAAAGAAGGATTACAAGAACTACTAAAAACATGAAAATAATACAAGAAATGAAGAATCTAACTCCTAAAAATTCGTCCCTTGAGTTCCAGAGGAGCTGGCTTTAAATATGCTAAAATTTAAGGTTACACACCCTTGGTCACGCCCATGACCAAGGGCATGTAAGGGGTGTGATCGATGCTGGTGCGGAAAGGGCGCCTTCTGGCTTCAATGCGGGCATTACGTGCGCATCACAGCCTATGCCACGCCCGTGACCTAGGGCGTGTAATCTTCAAAATGGCGCCTGGCGAGATGCTTTCGACGGGAAGTGGCGCGAGATGAGTGACGCCCGTGACTGGGTGTCATGCCCTCGGTCACGCCCGTGACCAAGGGCGTGTAATTTTAATTGACATCACAGCTGATCTGGCATATTGGAGGCGGGTCATGGCTGTGACCTGGGTCACGCCCTTGGTCACGCTCGTGACCTGGGGCGTGTACTTGGCGAATTTTCACGGAATGAGCCTGGAGTGGTGGCAGAAGGTCTGGAACACATCTTGGGCTGTCACGCCCTTGGTCACACCCGTGACCTTGGGCGTGTACTTTGGATTTTTTTCTCAAAGAAAATCTAAAAAACATAAAATGAGCTTAAGTTAGCTCATAGAAGTGAAAAGAAACAAATTAAAAGAGACAATCCATTTATACTCATCCGTGATAGAATGGTGGGGGTAAATCAACAAAAAATGGTGATATGCTCAAGATTGTGTTTGCAATGGTAGTGAATGTAGGCTAGGATGCATAGCCTTAAACAATCTAAAGGAAAGCCTAAATCATCTTCATAAAGTTAATCACTATTTAAGGCTCTGTGTATTTTCTAGAGGGGTGAATAGATTTTAAAATATTTTCTACCCTAATTAAGCACACACAATAAAAATGTAAGTATTATGCATCCAGGAAAACCAAAGACAGAATAAAGTATAAATGGATTGCTGAAAATAAAACACAGAAAAACTAAAGTATGGATACCACAGAAAATCACACACAAAGACACAGGAATTTTATAAAGGTTTTCCAAAATGTGGGTACTCCTCTCTTCTACCTCCCTGGTAGGATTGCACAACCTGTGCCTGAGTCTTTTGATAAGGAGACTCTTAGAACCACTGAATTCTTTAGAAGAGGCATTAATAAACTCTTTACAGTTGAAGGAAGAGTGAGAAGAAATGAGGAAGAAGAAAATAGAATTCTGTCTTTCAGAATTCTTCAGAAGCACTTATGTAGCTTCTGTCTTTCACAGGATCTGAAATGATGAACCCTTGCTTATGATTATGATGATTGCAAGAGTTATTTGACTTGATCCTTTTCTGTAAGTACTTCTTGTAAACAACTACTGTAAGATGAAGAAGAAGAAGCAGCTGTTATCTTTTCACTGTGCTGAAGGAAGACTTGTTCTTGTCAAAGGGTTTGAGAAGGAAGAAGATGAACACCCTATACCACAGACAAGAATAATAATCAATGCCTTAGTTTTTCTTCTCCCCTACAACATGCTTATCCTGTATGATTGGGAGTTCAAATCCTTTCTTCTTTTGGGTTGTCCTAATAAGGAATTCTTTTGAACACATCTTTCCTCTTTTGTTCCCGACCCGTCCATCAGTTTTGTATACCTTCTAAGAATGATTTTGCTGAGTCCTGGAATACTCCATTCCATTCTTGGCAATAAATGAGCCGTCGGAGAACTGTCTTTAGTCTCGTGGTCCTTCTGAAAAGGTCTGAAAAGGACACCAGAAAAAGCTTCCTTTTTTGACTGTATTCGACGCTGCGTCAACTTTATCATTCTTCATGTCGACGCACCTCTGAGTTCTTATCAGAGTAGCTTCGAATTCCTTCTTAGCTATGGCTGAACTCAGATATCGACGTTGCGTCGATTACTAATCGACGCATCCGTCGAGTTGAAGCTTCGACTTGAACTTTAACTTATGCGTCGAATTGTTGTCAAAGTTGCGTCGACTTCTTAAATGGCTTCGACAAGCTCTTCCTTCTGTGTCGAGTCCCTTTCGATGTTGTGTTGACTTGACTTATACTTCGACAGGCTGATTAAGTTGCTTCGAGTTCTAGTTAGAGTTGCGTCGACATCAAGTCGAAGTTGCGTCGACTTTCATTCTACGCAAGTGTTAACTTAACTTATTTTGTGATTGTCTTGACTTGGCCTTGACACTCTAAGGTGAGTGTGATATCCTAAGACATCTAATGACCAATTACGCTTACTATACAATGAGGGTAATACTCCTAGGAAGTAAAATCACCTATAAATACCTTGTTAAGTTAAATCAAAAGGCATTTTCCCAACAATCTCCCCCATTTATCTTAACAAATTTTACAGATTGTTTAAAGTGATTTTACACATACTTTGACAAAAACACAAATACAAATAAGACATACATAGATAATAAAATATGATAGAATGGAATCGCAGACCATTTCATACATTGTCAAGTAATTATATTGATCAACACAGATGTTTGCTTTAGATGTTATAATATAGAGTATTCATATTTACAGAATACCTGGACTTCAATGCTCCTTCTCAGGAGTTTTCCTTTTCCTTGAGAAGACCTTTGGTATCAACTTTCTTGTAGCAAACACAAAAGTTTCATTATCTTCAGGATCCTTGTCAGTTTCTTCATGAATTTCATTCTCTTTGAGAAGCCCCCCTGAGATTATGCATTCTCTTCAGCATCATGAGCAGCTTCCTGAGCAATCTTTGATACTTCGTCTAAAAGTAGATCATCTTTAAGGAGCTCCCCCTGAGTTGATGGAAGCTCCCCCTGCGTTACTATAGCTGGCTCCCCTTGAATTGATGCAGACTTTGCTGGAGGATTCTCAACTGGCTCCACTTGAACTATTCTTATTTGGAAAATAGTTAGCTTGTTTGGGTCATGAGCCTCAGTATCTGGAGAAATCTCTTCTGCAACACTCTTGTCCTTTTCCTGGACATTCTCAATTCCCTGGTTAAGTAACTCCTCCTCCTGAATCTTCTCCCATTCTTAACCTTGCTGATAAGAGAGGTTAATAAATCTTTAGTGACCATGGAGGAAGATACAATTGTCTTGAGAGACAGGAGTGACTCTTTTGATTCTTGTATTTCTGACTTCATCTGGGAGTATTTCTTATTGAATTTTCTGGATTGACTGTCCAGTAGGTCAACAAATGTGCTTAAGCCCAACCCTACTGCCTTAAAGATGACTTGTTCAACATCAAAAGAGGGTGTATGAACATGAGATCTAAGAGGAGTAGGTGTGGGTTGAATAGTTGTGTGGAATGCTGTGAGGTTATCATTGAAATCTGGAAGAGCTACAAGGGAGAGGGATTGATAGACTTATGGAGAGATATGAAATGGTGGTAGGGGAGTAGACTAATTT
The DNA here is from genome assembly GCA_033032865.1 of Dactylorhiza incarnata. Classification (NCBI taxonomy): domain Eukaryota; kingdom Viridiplantae; phylum Streptophyta; class Magnoliopsida; order Asparagales; family Orchidaceae; genus Dactylorhiza; species Dactylorhiza incarnata. The sequence goes on from JAWHQI010000750.1 coordinate 116,445, forward strand.
TTTGTGTTTATGGTGGATGGTTGTTGTTGTGGTTGGAGAGAGACCTGAGGTGCAGGTTCTGTAGCAAGGATGGATGAATTGGCCTGGTTGAGTGGGGCTGGATCAGCATCTTGATTAGTATCATGTTGAGTTGTTGGGGTGTCATGAGGAGGAATATTATCCCTTGGAGGATCTGGTAGATGTCTCTCTAAATCTTGAGGAGGTGGAGAAGGAGGAGGTGAGGGTGCAGATTGACCAGGCTTCAGATTCTGCCTTGTCCATTTGGAAAATATCCCTATATTCATTCTTTTGCCTGGAGGAATGAGCACCACTTTTGATTTGCATACCATGGGGTAGTGATGAGAGAGCACCTGACTCATTACTCTCATATATGCATTTTCTTTATGAGAATATTTGTGCCCAATCAGCCTTAAGAGGCACCTTCCCATGTTTATCTTCTTTTTCAGGACAAGAACTCCCATTATTTATAGTTGCTGCTTGGGAATAACATCATGTGCCGAGATCCTACACATCAACACCTTCTCTACTATATCAGCTAGGAATCTATATTTTTCTCCAAGATCAATCTTTTTCAGATTGATGTCCTTATCTTTCTTGAACTGCATGATCTCTAGAACCTTTTTGATCTCTTCCCATGACAGTTTATCTGAATCACTGCCAGTTGAGAGGTCAAATGTTTGATTGAGTAGTTCCTCTGTTATATGTACATTTGTCTCAAAAAATTTCCCATTGAGGGAACCATCATCTCCTATTTGCATAGTGTCCTTGAACTCTGCCAACTCTACATCAAGAATTTTGCATCTTGTGGAGATCAACTTTGTTAGCTCAGCTGTTTGGAATAAGCCAAGAATGGCTTTGAAGCTTTTGACAGCAACATTGAAAGAGTCAACATCGACGTCAAAACCAAAATTTATCTTTGGAGGAGCCATTGATTTTGAAGTACCTACAAAAGGAAACAAGAGAGAAAGAAAGAGATGAGGAAAAGATGCAGGGGAGTTGGGGAGAAGAAGAGCACGAGAGCAGGAAAGAGAGAATTCGAAAGCATAATGAATTCGACGCCAATGATGCTTAAAAGAAGATGATTCATCGCACCTTAGGGTTTTATTCGAAGTATCGTCGACAAAGATTAATAGACAGCGCGCCAAAATATGTCGAAGCAGCTTCTAAAAGTGAAACTGTGCACACTAGTCATATCGACGTTGCATTGATTAGAACTCGACGCATCTTCAAATTTGACGAGCAACTATTAATTCGATGTAACCGTTGATATGAAATCGACGTTGCGTTGAATGTTATTCGAATTATCTGATTTGGACGGCTCTCGAAGCTAGTGTCGAATAGAATTAGACGGTACGTCGAATTCTATTCGACGCGAGTATGAATTAGCAGTTGTATATTGCTTTCGGAGTAGGCGTCGAGTAGAATTAGACGGTACGTTGAATTCTATTCGACGCAACTCTGAATTAATAGTTCTATTTTCTTAGAAAGTTCTTGTTGTTTTTCCCAGCAATGATTTTTATTGAAAATAGTATTTATACTATTATTTTCATAAACTAAAGAAGATAATATGAAGATTTAAAGTAGAAATCACTCCCTTGTTGGATTTGGGTCCTTATTAGACCATTGTTCTTCATTCCCCTTCCATTATCTCCTAGGAGGGATCCTACTTACTCCTGCACAAATAACTTAAATATTAGAAGGAATTTAGGTTACCTTGGGCCCTTTATTTTTACCATTGCAAGGTTCTATGAAAGAGTAGAAGGGTCTTTCATGATATCCTTTAGGATGACAGAGAATGAGTTTATCAAACCTTGATTTATTATGTTGGTACTTGAAATGTGTATAAATTGTATCTACATATAATAAATCAGCAGAGTGTTTTATTATTCTATTTTTGGCTTTAGCCTTTTGATTGTTGTTGTTTATTTTTTTTACATTAGTCTTGCCTAGATGTTTCTTTTCATTGTTTAGAATTACTTTGTTAAGCACAGTTAATTTATTTGGATTATTAATATTCTGATCCTTAAATATTGCACTCTTCACATTTGATTGATATTCACTAGGTCTAATAAATATTACTGGATTTTTCCAGGCTGGTCTACTAGAGACTTCAGTGCTAATGCAAGGGTCTGCTCCTAGACCTAGTGTTTAAATCTCATAGAGAGATTTTGTGTAATAACTTTGAGCTTTTGACTCCTCCCATTGAGAGAGTCCTCAAAGGCTTTTGCCTTGGTTAGCTCTTCTTTTAATTTTAGATTATCCTTTCTTATCTCTATCAATTTTGTTTCTTTAACCTGAATTTTATTTTTATTTCTCAAATCATTATTTATTGAATATAATTCTTCTTTCTTAAGATTTTCTAATTCTTCCCTATTTGCTTCTAACTTTTTTTGAATTTTGAGAAAATCATTACAAAATTCTTTAAAGCATGTTTTAAAATCATCAGAATTAAAATCAAAATCATCAAACAATGATACATGTTCTTCCTCATCATCTGAGGATATCCTCAATGCCATCATGCAGGCTGCTTCAACATTTTTTCTTCATCACTCTCCGATGAAGAGGAGCTTGACTCTGCTTCAGAGTCACTCCAGGTTTCAGCAATGAAACCTTTGCCCTTCTTCTTGTCTTTCCTCCTGAAAGACTTCTTCTTCTCATCTTTGTTGCTGCTCCCGTCCCTTTGTTCCTGTGGGCAATTAGGGACTATGTGCCCTGGCTTATTGCAGGAGAAGCAAATCACCTCCTTCTTTGGAGTCTTGTCATATCTGGGCTTTGAGCTTCTCTCTCTTCTCCTTGAGTCTTCTGTCTTGACCCACTTTCTGAATCTCCTTGTTAGGAGGCTGAACATTTCATCTTCAGGAGTGAAGGGCTCTCCTTCAGCAGCTTTCAGAGCAAGGCTCCTTTGGATAGGAGGTGGAGTTGTCTCTTTTGCTGCTGTTTCAGCTCTACTTTTCAGTAACATCTCATATGATTTAAGCTTTCCTAGCAAAGCATCAGTAGAGATTTATCTATGGCATATGGACTCTCTGATGGCCCAAATCCTTGAGTCCCATGAGCTTGGGAAGCACATGAGGATCATATCATTGATCTCTGTCAAGGATATTTCCTTTTCCAGACTCCTTAGCTTATTGATAATGATGCTGAATCTGTCATACATTCCAGCAACACTTTCATCAGCTTTCTTTTGAAAGTTCTCATATTGGGATATGAGAAGGGACTTCATGTCCTTTCTTTCATCAGAACTCCCTTCAACCATTCTGGTAAGAGATTCTCAGATCTCTTTTGCTGATTGACAGTCAGCTACTTTCTGGAAAATGTCACCTAACATTATGGAAATCAGAAAGTTCATAGCCTTGACATCACATGTCTTCTGCTTCTTCTCAGACTCTATCCATTCACTCCTAGGGATAACTTCCAGTGTTGTAGATCCACTGACACCTTTTGACTGGAGATGGGGGACCTTAAAGAATGACATTAAAAATGTCTTTATCAATAGAGTTCATATACAACTTTATTCTGGCCTTCCAAAATGTGAACTTATTTAGGTTACACACTTGAGGTCTTGTTGATGCATAATCCTTGGAACTCATTTTATTTAGAAAGTTGTTTTAACTGATTTATAATAAAGAAATGAGAAGAGGAGGTCTTTTGATCAAGATGTTAACATTTTAATGATCAACCTCCCTATGATACCAATTGAAAGTACACATTATGCCTCTGAGTATTCTCTAGAGGGGGGGGGGGGGTGGTGAATAGAGTTTAAAAAATTTCTACCCTAATTATGCACACACAATAAAAACTTTAAGTATTATGCACCAACAAAACCAAAGATAGAATAAAGTATAAACATGTTGCTAAAAATAAAATATAGAAAACCTAAAGTATGGACAGCAAAAAAAATTGTTGGATCTGTAGGCGCCCTTAGAGGGGGGGGGGGTGAATAAGGGTTTTAAAAATTTTTGTTGTATTTTGCAATGCTTGAAATAATAAGAGATTAACTAGAGAGAAATCAAGTAAAATAATTGAAATCAAATAGAGACATGATTTTATTAATGTGACATGAAGGATTACAAAACTTGATTTCTTATAACGCTATAAATCGAAGGCGAATAATAAAATAACTTTTTCATTTTCTATCCTGACTCGTATCCCCACGAACCGGTCACTTTAGCCTATCCTTCCCCGGATACAGCCTCAAGCCGCTCTAGACAATCCTCCCTCAGATACGACCTCGAGCACCCCCTAGATCTACACCCTAGACCTAGTCGCTAACACGAGGTGAATTCCTCCCTAAGTCCTACCCAGTCCTAGTCTTCAACATAAGGCAAATTTACTACACGATTACAAAAGAGATGAAAATAATTAACAACAATAATAAAAACTCCCTCTTGAAGAATGTCTGAAGTTGGAGATGAAGAACCGTTGCAGAATAAGCGTTGTTGAAGCGATCGTTGTTTGGATCCGTCGTGAAGAAATCCTCCATTAGAAATTCACGGAACTTTGGTGGGAGATCACTTTTCGGCAGAATAAGGATCTGGAATTTTAACACTTAACCTCTCTCAAACTTGTGTGATAAAAACGAGAGAAGAGGGGTCCTTTTATATCCTTGTAGCTAGCGCCTGCGCTAGCGCTACCGCCGGTGCTATCCCGGATTAAGAAACATCCTCCGCATCCGTATATTCATTCCAAGGAAACCTTTCTAAAAATCCACACTACCGTCAGCGCTATCCGCTACCGCCTGGTGCTATCACCGTTTATACTTGCCGCCTGAACTTGCCTAATTATAGCTAGCGCCCGCGCTAGGTGCTACCGCCGGTGCTAGTGGACATGTTGGAATTCTGGCTTCAAACTTGGGGGCAACCTTCTTATGTTATCCTTGAGGCATATGGACTTATTTCCTGCACACTTAAACACAAAAGATCAAATACACATAGGATTGTTATTCTCAAACCTAGGAGATGCAGAAGACTATGTTCCAACAAACTCCCCATTTTGATAATAACAAATCCATTAATGATAAATCAGAGCATTAATATATAAGCATGATGAAACCTACTTGCGTGTGTGAGCGATGACTTAGGATAATTATCGTTTTAGGTATTTAGAATTGCTCCTCCTAAATACATGCTCCCCCTATATGAATGCTCCCCTTATATGTAAGCTATCATCTTAAGAATTAAACATGTTTAGTTCTTCCCCATTTGATAGCGGTTTTATTTATCATGTTAGTTCTCCCCCTTTTGTTATTAGCAAAAGTGGGCTAAGGAAGCAATAAACATAAAAAAGAGGATTTTTTTTGAGTAAAAGATAAGACATGATCGAGCTTTTTAGAAGAAATGAAATGAAAAGGTGTTTTAGCATAAAATTTTTCATAGAATAAATCAGTTTTTTTAGCGTAAAGAGAACAATATAAAATTTACCAAGCAAGTCTACCACTTGTTGAAGAAAAGGAATTTTGAGTTTTAAGACTTGAGATAAGCATGAAAAACTCAAGGTAAAAGTTATATAGTAATGTTGCAGAAGACTTATAGAAATACAAGAAACATCTTTATGTAAACATGACGATTTATTGGGAGAAATATGAGTTTAAGTCCAAAATAAGAAGATGTTTTTTGTAAATCATTTTTCTCTTAAAATCTATAAGTTTGACAAAAAAGTAACCAAGCATGAAAGAAGGATATCAAAAAGAAACTACTACAATGTTATTTCAATTCACAAATTCAAGACAAACAAACTTTGTAGAGAGCATGCTAGATTATCTAGTGCATTTCATATATAAAGAGAGTATAGAATTGACATTAGGATCCAATACTTATGAGAAGAAGTGTTATGGAAGATAATGATGTGCACATAAGTATATTTTGAAGAGAGTAAACAAGCGATTTAATCAAAAAATACAAGATATATGTAGAGTAAAGTGCACAATAAAATACGAATAATTTTACTTCCACACACTTCAATGCACATCGAAAAGAATAAGTGTAAAAAAGCTTATGGTTTGCACAAGACACTTTACTATTCTTTCCAAGGTGCTCAACCTCATAATGCTCATTAAGACTTATCGGGAGGTTCAAGTAGTGCTTGCCGGAGTTATCTTTGTCAATTTATTTCATGATTTTTTTGTTTTGTACAAAGTTCTCTGAATACACTTGTTTTGCAAACCAATGAAATTTTGAAAGCACAACCACTTTTCTTAATTTTAATAGTGCAAATAAATATAGTGTAGGTATGATACTTGTGCAATTTTAATTTATTATACAATTACAATACACAAGCAAACATTCTTAGATTAAAAACATATGTAGACTATGCCAAAATAGGTGAGTGAATAAAAATCATTATCAACCATAAAACATTTACACATACTTAGAGGCATGTTAAGCTTGGTTCTACACAACTTTTTCAAAATAATTGATGCATATGTGATTAGATATATCAAAGCATGATAAAAAGTAATGTTCAATGTAGTTTGAAAAGGATGAATTGCAACATTGTAGAAGGTCTAAATGATAGATTAAACCATGCTTGATATTCACAATAAAGTTCATACAGTTTTTTTGATATTTTGAAAAATAATTTTGTTTCAAATTTGAACTCTTATAATTGATCATGGACTTCTCGAGGTCTACCCTGTGAGGGGTTCACACCGGTACTAGGAGATGTGATGGGGTGACATGCCAAATCTCCCTTTCACAAGATACATGTAAATAGAAAAGTTAAGTTCAAAACATAATTTTTTGATAATTTTTTATGTTTTATATTTTTGTATTTGATTTTTGCATATTGAAATAGAAATCAAACAAATAAACAAAGAAAAGAAGAGAAAACAAAGATTTTTTGTAATTTGGCTCTTGTATTTTTGAATTTTAATTTTTCAAAAATCAATTAAAGGCAGAAATACAAAAATAAGTAGTACATATAATAGAACATATTTTTAGGGATTTTAAGAAAATTGAAAAATACCGAAAATCGGACAGGTTCGCTAGCGCGCCAAATAGTACACTAAATTTCATGATTTTGAAAAATCTAATTTTTGATATTGATTAAGTGTCCAAAGATTAGTTTCATGCAAAAATTTCAGAAGATTTGAAGATGTTTAGATAGGTAAAAATTGCATAAAAAGATTGCGTTTATGAATGTGACTTAAAAAGAAAGAACTAGGACACCTAATTCAAGTCATAGTAATCGAAATCTTGCATCGGGAAGAGGTTTAGCGAATATGTCAGCAAGTTGGGAGTCCATACCAATGAAACTTACTTTTATATGTTCTTTCTTAATATGATCCCCAATGAAGTGATGACGAGCATCTATGTGTTTGGATCTAGAGTGGTGTACGACATTGTTTGTAAGATCTATGACACTTTTGTTGTCACATTTGAGATCAATGTTTTTGAGATGAAAACCAAAGTTCTCTAGAGTTTGGCTCATCCAAAAATCTTGTGCACAACAACTCCCAAGAGCGATGTATTCGGCCTCCATGGTGGAGAGTGCAACCGAAGATTGTTTCCTACTAGACCATGCAACTAATGAGGGTCCTAAAAAGTGACAAGTACCGTTGGTGTCTTTTCGATCTAGTGAACATCCGGCGTAATCCGAATTGGAATAGTCGTGTAGTGTAAATGAATTATTGTGTGGATACCATAATCCTAATTTAGATGACCCTAATAAATATCTAAAAATGCGTTTTACCGCTATTAAATGAGATTCTATTGGATTGGCTTGAAAGAGAGCACATAAACATACGACAAACATTATATCAGGTCTAGAAACACTTAAGTAAAGAAGAGATCCAATCGTACCTCTATATAAAGTTTGATTGACAGAAATTCCAGATTAATCTTTTCATAGTTTTAAAGAAGCACTCATAGGAGTAGAAGCTTGTTTAAGATTTTCAAATCCAAATCGTTTAAACATATCATGGACATATTTTGTTTGGCAGATAAAAATATCATCATTTCGTTGTGAAATTTGAAAATCAAGAAAATAAGAGAGTTCTCCTACAAGGCTCATTTCAAATTCATTTTTCATTACTAAGACAACTTCATTACACAACTCTTCATTGGTGCCTCCAAAAATGATATCATCAACATATATTTATAAAATAATTAAATCGTTATTATTATGTTTAATGAAGAGTGTGTTGTCCGCACTTCCCATGACATAACCATGCTTTAATAAAAATGATGTAAGTATTTCATACCATGCACGGGGCGCTTGTTTTAAACCATAAAGCGCTTTTTCTAATTTATAAACATGATTTGAAAATTTTTTATTTATAAAACCGGGGGGTTGTTCTACATAAACTTCTTCTTTTATAAACCCATTTAGAAAAGCACTTTTAACATCCATTTGAAATAGTTTTATTCTTTTAAAATACGTGAATGCCAAAAATATTCGTATCGATTCTAAGCGAGCAATGAGCGCAAAAGTTTCTTCAAAATCTATCCCCTCGATTTGAGAAAAACCTTGAGCGACTAAGCGAGCTTTATTTCTTATAATTCTAGATTCACCATCTAATTTATTTTTAAAAATCCTTTTTACGCCAACAACAGGATGATTAGATGGACGTTCTACTAGATTCCAAACTTTTTTTCTTTCAAATTGATCTAACTCTTCATTCATAGTCAAAAATCAAAATTCGTCATTTAAAGCGGTTGAAACATTTTTAGGTTCAATTTCAGAGACAAAGCAAATATTTGAAAATGTTTCATGAAGAGAAGATCGAGTTCTTACCCCAATAGAAGGTTCCCCAATAACTAGCTCTTTTGGATGATTCTTTGAGAAGTTTAAGATGCTTGGAGACACATATTCATCTTCCTTGACCTCCTCCTCCTCCTCTTTGGAAGGTTCCTCTGCGTCGTGCTTCAAAGATGGCAAAGGTTCGTCATTTGCACCTGTAGGAAATTTTTCTTCACAAGGAATAAATTCATCAAATTTTATATTAATAGACTCTTCAACCTTACTCGTTCTTTTGTTAAATATTCTATAGGCTTTACTAGTTGAAGAGTATCCAAGAAATATTCCTTCATCACATTTTTCATCAAACTTTTCTAAGGCATCTTTTGTATTGAGAATAAAACATTTACATCCAAATACTTTAAAATATGATACGTTAGGTTTCTTTTGATAGTATTGTTCATACAGTGTGAGATTTAAAGATGGACAAAGCATGACTCTATTCATTACATAACATGATGTGCTTACGGCTTCGGGCCAAAAAGACTTAGGTAATTTATATTCAGATAACATACTATGTGCTAGTTCTTGAATTGTCCTATTCTTTGTTTCTAAAACACCATTTTGTTGGGGTTTGCGAGGAGCAGAGAATTCATGCTTAATACCTAACATTTTGCAAAAAGATTTAAAATTTTCATTTTCAAATTCTCCTCCATGATCTGAGCGAATGTATTTTATTTTTAAATCTAGTTCATTTTGAATACGAGTACATAGTTTTGAAAATTCGCAAAACGCATCAGATTTGGAAGAGATAAATAAGGACCAACAATATCTAGATAAATCATCTATTAGAACAAAAGTACATATTCTACCACCAAGACTTGCGGTGCTAACGGGGCCAAAAAGATCCATATGAATTAATTGCAAAGGTCTTGTAGTAGAAATTTCATTTTTTCTTTTAAAAGAAGATTTAGTAAATTTTCCTTTTTGACATGGAGGACATAGTGAAGATAAATTTCCATTTAATCTAGACAATCCTCTAATCAATTCCTTTTTGGCTAGTTATAAAATGAGTTTTGTACTAGCATGACCTAAACGTCTATGTCATAGTGCTAACTCATCATTTTTAGTTATAAAACATTTTATAGATGATTTGGAAAGATCATGAAAGGAAACTACATATACGTTGTGAGTTCTAGGTGCAGTTAGTAAAATATCTTTTGTGTTAGGATTAGATATTTTGCAAAGATTTGTGGATGACTCAAATAAAACATCTAATCCTTTATCACACAGTTAACTAATAGATATTAAGTTATGTTTTAATCTTTTTACATAAAGAACATTAGAGATAGCAAAGGATTCGTTACCCATTGTACCGACTCCCATGATCCTTCCTTTACCATTATCACCAAAGGTTATGATCCCTCCCTTCTTTTTTTCTAGGCTAAGGAACTTTGCTTTGTTGCCTGTCATATGCTTGGAGCAGCCCGAGTCCAAGTACCATACGTCCTCCGTTTCCTTAGCCTTCCTGCAAATCTAGAAAGAGGATGATAGTAAAGATCTGGATACCCAAGAGGTACCACCCATAGAATAAGTGGAGGACTTAGGTACCCAGATTTGCTTTAAAGATCCCAGTTTTATTTTCCTGCAGAAGCTAGATGTGTGTCCAAACCTATGACAGTTTGTACACGAAATAAAGGGGGTTCAGACCCTTTTCTGAAATTCTACATTGTTCTTACTAGATGAGGTTTGATTTTTAGAAAAAATAGAAGATTTTTTGTATGATAGGCTACCGCCAGCGTTAGTGTCTAGAGCCGGGCGGTAACTAACACTTTGATATCCGAGCCCAAATTTTCTAGAGCCATAACATTGGTTCCCCAAAATCATGTCAAGAGATTTTTGACCAATTCCAAATTTTTTGATGGCCATATTGAGGTCATGAGTTTGTTTTTTAAGAGATGAATTTTCTTTTACAAGCATGACACATTTATTTTCAAAGCCCTTTTGTTATTTTCAATTTGTAAGAGAGAGGTTTTTAGTTTTCTTTCTAAGTCCCCCTTTTCTCTTGTAAGAGCTTTGATTTGTGAGAGGGCCTTAGAAAGAGAAACATCAAGATCTTTTGCTTACATAAGGAGTGTTCACACTCTTGTCATGAAACCTTTCTCTTTTCCAAGGAAATTAATTTTTTAGTAAGCTTATGATTTTCTTTGATAAGAGATTCATTTTCACGATTTAAAATAATATTATCTTCTATACTTTTATTATAAGCTTTGCAGGTTAAAACAAATTCATCATAGAATTCTTCGAGGGTGGGAAGAGTTACCTCAGTGTCACTAAGAACACTGGTGTCGTCATTATTGTCTTTTTCAATCAAGCATAATTTTGCTTCCTCTTCGCTGCTTGACTCAGATCCGCTTGATTCTTCAGAGGAAGAATCATCCTATATTGCAGCTTTCAGCACCTTCTTTTTCTCCTTCCCTTTGTATCGTTTTTCTTTTTGCTCCTTTAGATACTTCGGGCACTGGCTTCGAATGTACCCGGTCTTCCTGCAGTGAAAGCACTCCGGTGGCGGTCGTTCTTCTTTGTCTTCACTTTCCTTTTCTTTCTTTGATGAAGAGGATGACCCTTTTTGTCGAGCATCCTTATGGAAGAATTTCTGGAAGGTGTTCCTTCTTTCCGGAGTTCTAATGAATTTTTTGAAGTTCTTGACCAGGAGACCTTCTTCATCTTCATCATCATCTTCATTGCTCTCCTTCTTCGATTTTAGTGCCAACGCCTATTTCTTTGGCTCCTTGATGTATTCTTCATATTGAATCTGGAGTTCAACCTCATGGGTTTTGAGATTCCCAATGAGATTCTCGATCTGGAGCGTTCTTAGGTTGTGTGACTCCGAGATGGCTGTCACCTTTGGATTGAACCTCGGAGGTAGAGAGCGAATAATTTTTCTGACCAAGTCGCCGTCGGAGTTGATCTTTCCAAGAGCTTTTGAAGCGTTGACGATCTTGGTGAAGTGTGTGTACATCGAGTTGATGTCTTCTTTAGCATCCATCCTGAATTTTTCATATTCCGATTCCAGTTGGAATAGCTTTGCATCTTTCACCTACGATGTACCTTCATGAGTAACTTTTAATTGGTTCCAAATATCATAATAAGTTATACATGCAGAAATTCGATTAAATTCAGTTCGATTTAAAGCACAATATAAAGCGTCATTGCCTTTGCATTATTTTTGCATTTGAGTTTATCGCTATCATCCCATTTATCCTTTGGTTTTTCTAAGGTAGCCTCTCCTACTACAATTGTAAGAGGAGAGTACTGAACTTCTACCATGTTCCATACTTCTATATCCATGGTCATAAGAAAACACATCCTAGATTTCCAGTAGTTGAAATCTGACCCAGTAAAATGAGGTTGTCTACTAACACCTTGACCCTCGGGAAAAGCGAGATCATGAGACGTCATTATTCCCGGTTGTTAGACCATTTTGGAATAAAACCTACCTCTGATACCACTTGTTGGATCTGTAGACGCCCTTAGAGGGGGGGGGGTGATTAAGGGTTTTAAAAGCTTTTGTTGTATTTTGCAATGCTTGAAATAATAAAAGATTAACTAGAGAGAAATCAAGTAAAAAATTGAAATCAAATAGAGACATAATTTTATTAATGTGAAATGAAGGATTGCAAAACATGATTTCTTATAACGCTAGAAATCGAAGGGGAATAATAAAATGATTTTTTCATTTTCTATCCCGACTCGTATCCCCACGAACCAATGGCTTTAGCCTATCCTTCCCCGGATACGGCCTCAAGCCGCTCTAGCCAATCCTCCCTCAGATAAGGCTTCGAGCACCCCTAGATCTACACCCTAGACCTAGTCGCCAATACGAGGCAAATTTCTCCCTAAGTCCTATCCAGACCTAGTCGTCAACAAAAGACAAATTTACTACACGATTACAAAAGAGATGAAAATAATTAACAATAATAATAATAACTCCCTCTTGAAGAACTTCTGAAGTTGGAGACGAAGAACCGCTGTAAAATAAGCATTGTTGAAGCGATCGTCGTTTGGATCCGACGTGAAGAAATCCTCCTTTAGAAATTCACAGAACTTTGGTGGGAGATCACTTTTCGCCAGAATAAGGCTTTGGAATTTTAACACTCAACCTCTCTCAAACTTGTGTGATAAAAATGAGAGAAGCGGGGTCCTTTTATAGCCTTGTAGCTAGCGCCTGCGCTAGCGCTACCACCGGTGCTATCCCAGATTAGGAAATATCCTCTGCGTGCGTATATTCATTCCAAGGAAACCTTTCTAAAAATCCGCGCTACCGCTAGTGCTTTCTGTTATCGCCTGGCACTATCGCCTTCTATACTTGTCGCCTGAACTTGCCTAATCAGAGCTAGCGCCCGTGCTAGGTGCTACCGCCGGCGCTAGTGGACATGTTGAAATTCTGGATTCAAACTTGTGGGCAACTTTTTTATGTTATCCTTAAGTCATATGGACTTGTTTCTTGCATACTTAAACACACAAGATCAAATACACATAGAATTTGTTATTCTCAAACCTAGGAGATGCGGAAGACCATGTTCCAACAAAAATCACACACAAAGACACATGAATTTTATAGAGGAACCCCAAAATATGGGTACTTCTCTCTTCTACCTCCCTTGTAGGACTGCACAACCTGTGCCTGAGTCTTTTGATAAGGAGACTCTTAGAACCACTTAGTCTTTTAATAAGGAGACTCTTAGAATCATTGAGTCTTTTGATAAGGAGACTCTTATAACCACTGAATCCTTTGGAAGAGGGATTAATAAAACTATTCACAGTTGAAGGAAGATTGAGAAGAAAGGAGGAAGAAGAAAATAGAATTCTGTCTTTCAGAATTCTTCAGAACTACTTCTATAGCTTTTATCTTTCACAAGATTTGAAATGATGAACCCTTTCTTATGATTGTGATGATTGCAAGGGTTATTTGACTTGATCCTTTTCTGTAAGTACTTCTTGTAAACAGCTGTTGTAAGATGATGAAGAAAAAGAAGCAGTTGTTATCTTTTCACTGTGCTGAAAGAAGACTTGTTCTTATCTTAGGGTTTGAGAAGGAAGAAGATGAACACCCTATACCACAGACAAGAATTGTAATCAATGCCTTAGTTTTTCTTCTCCCCTACAACATACTTATCCTGTATGATTGAAATTTCAATTCCTTTCTTCTTTTGGGCCACTACTAGAAAACAGATTTTTAGCCAGGGCAATTTGCCCTGGCAAAAGGTCTAAAACCGTGGCTAAAGATCTTTTGCCACCGTCTAGCCACGGAAAAAATTTGTGGCTAAAGGTCGTGTGGAGAAAAATTCCGTGGATAATACTTTAGTATTAGCCATGATTCTCTTATTCCCTAGCTAAAATGTAATTATTAACCACTATTTTAATAGCGTGGCTAATACATGAGTATTAGCCACGATGTTTGCCCCGTGGCTAAAAAAAGTGTAGCTAAAACCTAATTTTCTTGTAGTGGGCTGTCCTGATAAGGAATTCTTTTGGACACATAATTTTCCTTTCCTCTTTTGTTTTCAACCGGTCCATCAGTTTTGTATACCTTCCAAGAATGATTTTGCTGAGTCCTGGAATACTCCATTCCATTCTTGGCAATAAACGCGTCATTGGAGAACTGTCTTTAGTCTTGTGGTCCTTCTGAAAAGGTCTGAAAAGGACACCAGAAAAAGCTTCCTTTTTCTGAATGTATTTGACACTGCGTCGACTTCATCATTCTTCATGTCGACGCACCTCTGAGTTCTTATCGGAGTAGCTTCGAATTCCTTCTTAGCTTTGGCTGAACTCATATATCGATGTTGCGTCGATTACTAATCGACGTATCCGTCGAGTTGAAGGCTTCGACTTGAACTTTAACTTCTGCGTTGAATTGTAGTCGAAGTTGCGTCGACTTCTTAGATGACTTCGACAAGCTCTTCCTTCTGCGTCGAGTCCCTTTCTACATTGCGTCGACGTGACTTCTACTTCGACGGGATGATTTGCTTCGACTTCTAGTCAGAGTTGCGTCGACATCAAGTCGAAGTTGCGTCGACTTTCATTCGACGCAAGTCTTAATGTAACTTATTTTGTGATTGTCTTGACTTGGCCTTGACACTCTAAGGTATATGTGACATCCTAAGATATCTAATGACCAATTTATCCTTACTATACAATGAGGGTAATACTCCTAGGAAGTAAAATCACTTATAGATAATTTGTTAAGTTAAATCAAAAGTGGTTTTCCCAACATGTTGACATTTTAGCTTTGGGGATAGAATGGTGGGGGTAAATCAACAAAAAATGGTGATATGCTCAAAATTGTGTTTGCAATGGTAGTGAATATAGGCTAGGATGCATAGGCTCAAACTATCCAAAGAAAAGCCTAAATCATCTTCATAGAGTTAATCACTATTTAGTGCACATGCTTTGAAGATCGCTATGGGCAAGTTCTAGACACCGAGAAAGGACACCCTCTCATCGTGAGTCTATAATACAACACTAACGACACTACACACAGTACTACACTAGCGTTGGACTCAATCGTGTTCTAACGAGGAGTGGATATACGATCAACGATAGTAAGTAAAAATACAATGTATTTAACATATGCAGAAAAATTAACTCTAGATCTATTTCTATCCGAGAACATGGGCACTCGACTAGGAGCACTCAATGAGTCTACGGTTCACTAACAAATTTTAAAATTTTGATTATAAATTAATCTTGAATACACACCTAAAGATGTTGTAAACCACGAGAATAACAATAATTAAAGTTATAGCTTAATGAGTGCAAAAGTGAGATGCAAATGAGCGAAGAAAATTCTAAATTTTAAGCAAAGATTGGAGCAATTTTTAAATGAAAACAACGCTAAAGAAATGTAATATGTGTGTGTTGTGCAGACGTGAGTAATAGAGAACTATCCCCCAGACTTAAACTAAGCGTTGTCCTTAATGCGAACTAGCATGCTAAAATACATGAGGAATGCAAGAAGATAAAATTGAGATAGAAACTCGTTACCCATGCCCGAGAATGGGGCATTCCAGAAGCAGTTGTATTTGACCACTGAGCTTGAAAATCTGCTCCTGGTTCCGACTTGACTAACGAATATCGGCAATTTCCCAAAAAACCTGCAATGGGATTAACTCCAACAAAACAAAGAAAACAAGTAAGCATTAAAGAAAAACACAGATAAGCATGAGGTTCCTCCCAAGAACACATTGTTTAACGTCCTTGAGCTTGACCAAATACCTGTATTAAGAAGTTATATATTGTCTAGGCATAATTATAAGAGCAAAATTCTGAAAATTCTAAATACTACTAATACAAGGTCATCAAAATGATTAACTATACGTAGATTTGAAATAGTAACTAAAGATAAAGGAAAATGGGGGGAAGGAACAATGGTAGGGGTGGATAGGTGGAGGGGCTCATCCTCTATCCCCAAATCTCCTCCTTTTTGATCTTTTCATCTCCTCCAATAACAGTTCATCAAAGTAGAATCTCTTGTCACCCTGCACCCAGTCGTTCAGGGGGAACACAAGTAGTGATGATGGGGTGGAATAGGAGATGTGCTCCATCACTTCCATATGCTTTCCCTGCCAAGATTGTATTTCAAGATTAACCAAAAATGTGTCCGCAAACTCATGCTCCTGTAGGGGGATACAAGAAATAACTTTAAATTTAACAGGACAGGTGTAACGCCCCTGATTTTCCGGTAATTATTTAATTCAGTGATGACGTGTTTATGACGTCAGGGCGCTACTTTTAACGTCGAGTTAGCGGCGTGTCGCCATTTGCGCGTTTTCGCGACCGTTTGGGTCAAGTCGACCAAATTTTGAGACGACCCGGAATTGGAAATTTTTACGTTAGGAAATTAAATTATTTAATTTTAGACTTGCCTGTAAAGTTTCGTTGCGATCCGAGCCATTTTGGAGCCTCGCCGCATTTTAGAAGATTTGTACGTATTTAACGTTCGCCGTAAACTTCGGCCATTTATATCTCGAGAACGGCACATCGGATTTTGATTCCGACTTCACCGTTGGATTCGTAGCGCCGCCGTTCACCTTAGGCGAAATTTTCGCTGGGTTCGGCGTTCGTTTAGTTTTTAGTAGTAATATAATAATAATTATATTAATAATATTATTATTATTATAATAATATCATATATCTTTATTATATAAATGAATATAGATATCTTGCCAGGCACACCATGGATCGGATATCAGCCGTTCGATTGAAATAATTTTCGATTTCTCTTCAAGCCGTGCCACGGATCGCATATCAACCGTGATTCCAAATCCCTCTTCAAGCCGTGCCACGGCGACACCTGCCGCTGCCGCCTTCAACCCCGTCCTTCCCTCATCCTCGATTCCCGTCGCCTGCCGCTGCCGCCTATGCGAAGTGCCACGGCGACGAAACCGCCTAAGATTTCTGCCCTCGCATGCCTGTCGCTGCCGCTGCCCCTCCCGCCTACTATTCCGCTGCCGCTGAAGGACACTGTGTATGCCGACAATGCCCTTTCCCCGGTATTTCATCCCGCCGCTCTTCCACTGGATCGTTACCTCGCGCCCACGCCTCCGTTCTCCTCCCTCGCAGCTATCTCTTATTCCTCGCCTACGGCCGCCTGCGTCGCAGCTCCTCAACCCCCTTGCGTCTCTGCGCCTCTCTACTCTGCGCCCTGCTACGCCGCCGCCCGCAGCTAATTTCTCTGCCTCTATCTTCTCTGCGACACCTGCTCCGCCGGGTTTGTTCTCATTTGGTTAATTTTGTTCATTTGCTTACTGATTTTGTTGCCTTCTGATTTGCAAACCTATTGAATTTCCTTGCCGCAGTCGACTCCTCTCGCCTGCAACTTCACCTTCAGCTTCTCACCGGCCTACCAACCCATCCTCATATCTGCACTCTGTGGCGGCATTTTCGACGACGCCTGCTTCGCAAGAACTCGAACTCGATCGGTCAGCTGCCTCCTTTCTGTACCTATGTTTTTTCAACTGACAATTTTCTCTTGCTTATATTCAATTTTCTCCTGCCACCGTCGGATTGCGATACCAAAAACCATGAAACCCTAAATCCTGCTCCTCCAGCAAATCACGCTCCCGTCAATAGCAAGGCGCGCCCCCCATCCTTTCAATTCCTCATTAATTGCAAATCTGCTGCTGCACGCAAGCTCCTCCTCTTGGCTTCCTCGACTGCACGCAACCTCCTCCGTACTGCTTTCATGTTCTCGGGCGACACTGCAAATCTCCTTTCCCCTGCACGCAGGCTCCTCCTCTCGGCTTCCTCGACTGCCGCCCGCCGAAAGCAGTACCCTACTTCCCCGCAGAAAGCAGCTTCCTTCAGGTGATAAGCCTCAACTCCCTCACCTCAAGAGCTCCTCCTCCTTCAGGCGACTCTGAATCTTCTGTGCAGTGCGAAACAGAGAGATTCCGACAACCTCCTCCTCCACCGTTGCTGCGAGTTTCCGTCAGGTGATTTCGTTGTTGCGAGCTTCCTTTTTTCAGTTCTTTCTTTGTTCCCTTCTCTACCATATGTTCTTCAGGTCCTTTCTTTCTTCTTCTTTACATGCCCTCATTATTACCATTCCTTCTCTACATGTTCTTTACAGTTTCCCTAATTGACGCCCTTCTAAAGAGCTCCTCCTCAACACCTGCCTTTAGGAGCCCGTCGGTGGACAGATTCGGCCAAGCTCATCCGCCACCATTCTTGCGAGCTGAAGTTTAGGTGCTTATTCTCAATTTTTTTTTTGCTGGTCGTGATTCCTATAGCTTCCTTTAGGAGCTTTCTTTAGATTAATTTTTAGTTCTCAGCTTTCAGTTGACAGCTCTCATTTCTTCAGAATAATTTCATTTTTATGCTTTCCTCTATATTTAGAATAATTTTAGTTCTCAGCTTTCAGTTTAGAATAAGTTTACATCAACGAGCATATGTGGTTGAGATTGGGATAGTTTGCTACTGTGCAGAATAATTTTACATCAACGAGCATGTAGAATAATTTTATGTTTTCCTCTATATTTAGAATAAATTTTAAATATAATAGTTTGCTACTGTGCAGAAGTTTAGAGATTGGGAATTGTTTTCCTGCATGTTTCCAAATATAATCACAAATCTGAAAATAGGCTTGCCCCAAAAGCAGAGCATTGAAGGCACTTTATGAATGTTCTGTTTATATATATAGGGGCACTTTATGAATGTCCAATGTGTAATGTTTTTTGGGTGTAAAGCTTGATTTCTTTTCTATTTGTGAAGTCTACATTTCAGATTCTTGCCAAATTTTTAGAATGTTTGCTGTTGGAGCCGAAAACTTGGGATTCGTCATGTTCTCTCCTATTGTTAAAGTGCTTAGGCATTTTTTTCCTATTGTTCATATTTGTTTAGGTTCTGCTAAATTTAACAAATCTAAAATAATGTCCTGAACACAAAATAATTGGATATGTGGCTACAGATTTTGTGCTGTGAAACAATTATTTTTCATTTAGATTTTCATATAGAGATTCTCTTCTCTATGTAGTCTTATTTCAGATTTTGTCTTTTTTGTTATCAGATTTATGTGATCCTCATTATGTGCTCCTCTATTCTTTTTTGTCGAGTTTGTTGATTCTCCTGCAGTTTATTGATTCTCCTGCCTAACATAAATAAATTGAGTTATTGACTGGGGAAATCAATATTGCTGGGGAAACCATATCATTAAATTTCTATTATGGTTCAATTAGAATAGTTTCTTGCATAGTTTGGTAATTATCTTCAATTCGACGCCGGTGGCCTCGCCGGTGATCACGTGAACGCTAAAGACCATTACAGCCACTCTCTATTTTCATGTGGATTTCAGCATTTGCTATTATGAATCCCTCCAGTGCCCATTTAGTGTAGCATAAATTAGACAAAATTTTTGAATTTCTTTGCTGTGTCACTAACAGAGTTAAGACTACAGGAAGAAGTGCAGACCACTGCAAAAAAGCAAAAAAATTTAAGAAGACAATGCTATTGAAAATTATAACTTTATTCTAATTACTATAAGATGGTAAGTAATTCCAACATTCATGAGACTTTATCAAGCATAGAAAACGATAATGAGAATATTCCGATAACAGTAGATCTTAATAAACTATTTGAGTTAAAGGAAACAATATGCTCATTACCACAAATACTAGAAGGAGGGTTAGTAACTGCTGATCAGCTTAGCACGATAAAGGATTTAACTGCAAATTTACAAAAATTAGTAGAAGAATTATCCTTAGATAAACAAGGCCTATATGAGCCTGAGTTACCAGAACATAGCTCAAACAATGGTGGTTAGAGCATAGCTTGGCATGTTGTAGTGGTTAGAGCATAGCTCAAACATGTTGTAGTGGTCAGCTTTGTTTGATTTTTACAGCCATTGGTGGTTAAATTTTTTTCTGCCTACTTCACCCATGCTGTTGAAATGCTAGATTGTTTTTTTTTCAAATCATGAATTTGTTCTTGGTTTTATAATGGCTAAACACATTTGTTCTGTACAATTTGATTTCTTATTTATGTTCTTTTTTTGTAGGTCTTTTTTGGTTTAAAAATAAAAGGTGCCCACACTATATGATTAAAAAGGAACATCGAGGTGCGCCATCCTTAACTTCCAAATGCTATTCAATCACTTTCAGGTTTCAGCTGGATAGATACGCAAATTGTCATTTGATATTTTAATTCTTGATTTTCATTGAGATCAGTACAAAAAAAAGCTTATTGGAAAGCTAATTGAAATAGAGGGACTTATTGGCATCTCATCTAAGGACTTTTACCTCCAATCCAAAGAAACTTCAAGTTAATAATAAATCCTATGCTAAATCTGATGATTATAAGCACACTGATATATGGTTGTTAGATTGAAAAAACTACTTTTATAGGGTTTATTAATGATTGTGAACTTACGATTAAAAAGATGTTGGTGGTGCTTTTATGACAAGATGAGAATTCACATTGTTTTTTTATCCGAGTAAACATAATGTGTATCACGTGAACATGTGTGATCCTTCTTAATATTAGTATTGTGTTTTTGTTAAAAAAGTATACAGCTATATGTTTTTTTATCCGTAGAGATGTTGAATAATTGCTTTCCCCGGGCTTAGGTGTTTTTTTATTTCATTCCATGCGGCATTTTAAATCTGATTGAAAATTTGATTTGTTTTAACTACTCTGCATTATATTTTTTGAGATTTTAACTGCTCAAATTCTTTTGATATTTTAATTTAAATCTGATTGGAAATCTAATTTAGACAATGTTGTGGACTTATTATTTCTTCTTTATTAGCAAATGTTGGATTTCAATTTAAGATTTTACTCTTATTAATTACTCCTAGCTCTGTGGATGATATATTCTATTTGTGATTTTCTAAATTTCATTCATCAAAGCAGTTTTTTTTACTCGAATGGGCCTTCAGAAAAATAGTGATAAAATGCAGTTTTTTTAGAATATTATGGTCTATTCAACAAGTATACAAGTTGAAATGCATTCACTTGCAGGTTTGTTAATAGCTAAATCGCCCTCACCATGTGAAAACTTCACAGATCCTTTATGTGAAGGTAAAGAGAACTAAGAACCCTAATCCAGTCCTGATTTCGTTGTCTAATTTTAGGGCTTTTTGCACAACTGAGACAGCAACATACAACGTATCTCCAAGGTAGGTCGTTTGATCATTTTTTTCACAACACTACAACTATTTCATAAATCGCTAATTGAATATTTTTTTGCCAGAATAGAAGACAATGACCGGTGTTGGTTGTGAATGGCGCCGCTCCCGCCGATTGTGCAGGAAGTTTTATTTGGTATCACTGTATGAAAGTAATCATTCTAATTAGTGTCTAATTTTCTTAATTAATTTCATCTGGATTGTGCATAGAATGTCCAGTCCAAACAGGGGTTGATAATGAAATATTTATTGTGTTGGAATGATGAGATATTACTGTATATGAAATAGTGAGATATGTTTTCGTCCAATTGTGCTTTATAAATCCCAATTAGTGCTCTATAAATTTCATGATTATAATGGAATGAAATAAAGATATGTGTTGATAATGAAATGTTTATTGTGTTGGAATGATGAGATATTACTGATAATGAAATAATGAGATGTGTTTTTGCCCAATTGTATGCATTTTTTCTAATACATTTGGTGACAAATCCACCATGCCATGGTTGCCTAGTTGTACTTGGGAATCATAAATCAAATAATTTCAAAATCAAAAAGAAGAAAGGCAAAATGACTTGATTTATTTGGTTAATTTTCTGTATATGATTCAGATTGCTCTTAACTGCCACGATCTAATTTAAGCTTGGTGTTTTTGTATGCATAAAGAATGTGGTCGCCCCCACGACGAATGTCGCCCCACGACGAATGTCGCCCGCACGACGAATGTCGCCCCCCACGACGAATGTCGCCCCCACGACGAATGTCGCCCCCACGACGAATGTTGCCCTCACGACGAATGTCGCCCCCACGACGAATGTCGCCCCCACGACGAATGTCGCCCCCACGACCAATATCACCCCCACGACCAATGACACCGCCCACGACAGGTGCGGGCGCAGCCCGCCTGAATGCGGGCGCAGCCCGCTTGACTGCCAAGCGGGCGAAGCCCGCTTGGCTACGGGCGAAGCCCGCAGCGACGCATCGAGAACGGGCGTAGCCCGTTCGAAGATGCTAGTATATATATATATATATATAATTAGTCTAGCTCTGTTCGACGATCAGCACCCCCTCCATTATCCGTTCGAAGGTCAGCCATTCCATTCGTCGATCTCCAGTCTATTCGACGATCGAACCTGCTCTTCTGTTCGTCGATCCAGCCATCGCATTTCGTCGATCAGCTCCCTTCCATTCGTCGACCTCCTCCATTCCGTTCGACGATCCAGCTCCCTCCCTTCACGTTCGACGATCTAGCTCTCCATTTAGACGACACAGCTATATATATGTAAATATATGTATATATATATATTAAAGCTCCTTTCCGTAAACCAACCCTTCTCTCCTTCTTCTTTTTCTTCTTCTTTCTGGCCGAACCAGAGAGCGAGAGACGGAGAGAGAGAACTTTTCGTGAACCTTCCAGTCGCCGCCGACGGAGCTCCGGTGGACAAAATTTTCAACCGAGCATAGATCCGGAAAGCTCTCGACGAGAGTTTCGCGTTCGTGGTGAGTATTTCACGTTTCTTGGACTTTTCGCGTTAGGGTTTTCGGCCCTAACATTCATTTTGGCAATTTTTCTGTAGATCTCGCCTCGTCGTGCCTCCTTTTGGGCCGATCTACGACGAGGAGTTATCCGGAAGACGATTCCGGTGAATTCAAAGCAAGTGGTGATCTTGCTTTTCCTCTTTGCTAAGCCCCCCTTTTTCTCGCCTTTGCTTCCAGTATTTGGTATTATGCAGAGTTAGTTATATCATCAGCTTCACTTTTGTTTTTTTCTCAATATAAAATTTTGCTCATCTTGTTGACCAGAAATGCTACCTTATGTTCTGATGGGCCTCGCCCCTTTTCCTTTTAAATTGATAAATTCTGTTGGAGGTCGTACACGATGTTGGCGGTGCCACCGGTGTGATGCTCTCTTAAAATAATAATTCTATTGGAGCTCGTACACGATGTTGGCGGTGCCACCGGTGCGATGCTCTTTTAAATTAATAAATTCTGTTGGAGGTCGTACACGATGTTGGCGGTGCCACCGGTGCGGTGCTCTGAGGGTCGTGACGATGTGAGATGGTATTATCCCCGCACAGCTTCTCCTTTTCTGATGAGCTGATCAGTCTCTATAATTTGAACAAGAGTAACATGATTAATAATTTGAATGTTGAAGGTTATCTGCTTATGGCGAGTTTTGACCTTGCCTGTTTTCACACCTTTGTTTGGTGAGTGTTTTTCTGCTGACTATCAGTTACTTCTGCAGCTTTTTTTTCCTGTTGATTATTTATGGCTAGCTTTGTTATCACTGATCCTTGCAGCTACCGTTTCCCTCCGGTCCTCGTGGAGGTTTGCTTATTTTCTTGTTTTCTGCACCACTTGTAACTTGTTTCTGAGGTGTTCTTTCTTTGAATGCCTCAGGTTCTGGACAGCAGCAGGTGTTAGTGTGGAGTTGCGTTGGTTGCAGATTTTTGACCCTCTTGAGGTAGGGTTTTTCTGCGAACTTGTCGGCCCATGGGTTCGTGTCAGGTGTCGACGCCCATGGTGCTGTTTGGTTAGACTTTTGCTACACTGCTTTTGTTACTTGTTGTTTACTTTTGGACGCTTGTTCTGGAATGGTTAGATATGATTTGGCTTGATAGCCCCCTTGCTTAGATATGCTAAGGCATTTGGAGCATTGCATATCATGATTTGAAATGTTAATCTCACTACTTTTCTGCGCATGATAAATCTACTTTTATATAGAGTAAATCTAGACGTACGATCATGCATGGTGCACCTCACTTGGTCTTCATGTACACTTAGGCCACTAAGTAACTAAATCAAGTATTTTCCGCTGCGTAAAACTATATTTTAAAAGCGTGGACTAGTTGATCCACCTAGCCGAGAGACACAGCTTTATTAATTTTTTTGCATGAATAATATTTGAATTACCTTGAGTTAATAACACTAATTTCTTTGAACTGCGATGGACGATGAGTTGCTTTAACGTCAGTAGGTGTCCCCTATGTGATGTGGCATCACAATGCGTAGCTTTCCCTACTCTGATAGCATTTTAAATGTTGGGAAAATGCGGGTTGTGTCAGTTGGTATCAGAGGTAGGTTCTGTGAAAAAGGTAGCTGGGTTGTCGTGTGAGCCAAACGACCGCTATCCTAAGCAGAACCTCATAAGATCATTCATTGTATACACACACCGATATGTCATCAGTATGTCTTGACCGAAGCATAGTCACTACACTCATAGCATGATAAGAAGTATACGTGGTATATTATGTAGTATGGGATGCATAATATGTGTTCGTATATGGATCCACCATAGGTGGCAACATGTGAGGGTTATGTAGTATGGGATGCATAACCACCATTACATGGATGCCCATTAACACGTTTTCTTTTTTCGTTACATGTAATGTTATGTAGAATGGGATGCATAACATTACATGTGTACGCCGTTCATAACATGCATTAAGGCCTCTTTCTAGAATGCATAGCACTGCATACATTCATATCATCGCATAAGCACGCGTGCCAAGTTAATGACATACCAGATGACATATGTACACACATGATTTGAAAAGAAATTTAAATGTTCATGCACTCATGTCATAGCACAAGAGTTAATAGGATGATGGTGCATCATCCTAAGTTTAATCATTGCATCATTTCATGAAATTCCAGAGCAAGGTAACAACAATAGCAGGTTGTTTTCTTTCCTGTTCCGAATTGATCCGGGATATTTCCGAGTCTGTTTGGCTTAAGCATCTTAAGCCTATTTCTGATTAGATGTCCATCTATCTCGTAGACATGTCTCGTAGGAGAACGACGCGATCGACTCCCCAGCCTGAGGGGAGTCTTCTGGTGGTCAGAGTGAGTCTGTGATCGAAAGTCTGCGACAGAGCAATGAGGCTTTGACGAGATAGTTGGTTGCGATGCAGACTCAGATTCAGTCCTTGGTGTCTGCTGCCTCGGTGCAACATCCTGTTGTGCAAGAACCGGTGGTGAGTCCAGCCATTCCTGCTCCCCTGGTGCCTCCAGTGGCATTGCCACCAGAGATGAACTTTATTTCGCACTTTTAGCATTTATGACCTTCTACCTATGATGGTAGGACAGACTTCATGGCCTTGGATGATTGGGTGATCAGCATGGAGGAGATGTTCTCCTATTCAGGTATCTCGAAAGCTTCGAAGGTGATGGTGGCGCATATCAGCTTAAGGGTTTGGCGAAAGGTTGGTGGATTAGGGAGAAGGAAGGTCTCGCTGAGGGATGCTCTTGGGAGACGTTTAAGAGGTTATTGCTTAAGAAGTTCCTCCCTTCGGTTGAGCGCGACTGATTGATGAACAACTTTTCTGCATCTGAAGAAGAGGCAGCTCACCGTCAGTTAGTACGAGATCGAGTTCAGCAAGTTGAGCAGATTCGCCCCTGAGTTGGTGGCCTCGGAGGAAGGAAGGGTGAAGCGGTTTTTGGGTGGTCTCACTGGCGACGTCCAGCAGTGGGCTAGCGCCTATGGGTCAAAGACTTATGCAGAAGCGGTGGAGGCCGCATTGAAGGCCGAGTTGATTGAAAAGACGAAGACTCGTGGGCAGCAGACAAAGAGTGATAAGAGAAAATTGGATGATCGAGAGAGTTCCAAGGCATCTCACTCGGACTCGAAGAAGAGGGGTGTGGTGCACTGAAGCTTCTGTGGCAAGCGGGCCATCCGTTCGAGAGGTGTTTCAAGAGGCTCGAGGCGCTGGAGCCGTTAAAGGTTAGTGAAATTCAAGACGCACCCAAGGAGGTCCCAGTGTGCTCATTCTGCTCTAAGCCTCCGGGCATGAGGCGGCCCAGTGTTTCAAGAAGACTGGGTGTTGTTTCCTGTGTGGACAAAGAGGACATCCGTAGGGCCGACTGCCCGAACTCTCAGACCGTGACTTCAACGGTTCCTCTGCAGACCTTGCCGCCGCCCCCACAGTTCGTGGACAAGAGGAACGGAAAGCTTAATGTGCTGACTAGAGAGGAAGCTCAAGCCTCAGCGCACGTGATATCTAGTTAGTTTCTTTCCTCCTAACTTGTTCTTTTTCCTCTAGATTTAGCTTACTAGTTGTCTAGTGATGCATGCTTATTTAGGCGAATTCAAGGTGAAGAATAAGTGGGCGCGTATCCTGTTTGATTCGGGAGCGTCTCACTCTTTTGTTGCTAGGAGTTTTGTTGATAGACACCGATGTCTATTGATCGGTTGGATGTTGCCTTGTCCGTTAAGTTTCCATCTGAAGACCAGGTTACGTCAGATCGGGGTATCCGGGAGTGCCCCATTTCTTTGGTGGTGTCCAGGTTCTAGCGGATTTGAAGATGCTAGATTTGGCAAATTTCGATGTGATCCTTGGAATGGACTGGTTGTTCAGGTATGATGACGTGATCAAGTGCAAGGAGAAGCGGCTAGATTTCAAGTTGGGCAACGGATGTCCTTTGAGCGTTTATGGTCTACCTCGGAAGGGTTCTCCGATTATTTCTGCGGTATGTGCCCGCCGAGCTTTAGCTTCTGGTTGCGAGGGTTTTCTGGTTTCTATCTTTGTTGTGGATGCTTCTCGTGTGGAGCCAACCGTGGAGGGTATCCGGTGGTGCGAGAGTTTCCCGATGTTTTTCCTGAGAAGCTTTCCGATCTCCCTCCCGAAAGAGAGGTGAAGTTTGCCATAGACCTCGAGCCAGGCACCCGACCCATTGCCAAGGCACCGTACCGCATGGCGCCTCGCGAGTTAGAAGAATTACGTGTTCAGTTGGATGAGCTTCTGGAGTGTGGTTTCATCAGACCGAGTACTTCTCCATGGGCGCTCCTGTTCTCTTTGTGAAGAAGAAGGACGGTTCCATGAGGCCTGTGTATCGATTATCGAGGGTTGAACAAGGTGACGATCAAGAATAGATATCCGTTGTAGCGAATTGATTATTTGTTCGACCAGCTACGTGGTGCACAAGATTCTCAAAGATTGATCTTCGTTCAGGCTACCACCAGATGAGGGTCGTGAGTCAGACATTCCTCTGACGACTTTTAGATCCTGGTTCGGACATTTTGAGTTCCTCGTGTTGTCCTTTGGTTTGACTAATGCGCCTTCTGCGTTCATGGATCTGATGAACCGTGTATTCATGGATTTCTTGACCGTTTGTGGTCGTCTTCGTCGACGACGTTCTCATCTATTCTCATAGTGATGAGGAGCGTGCCTATCACTTGCGTCTGGCTTTGTCTCTCTTGAGAGAGCATAAGTTGTATGCTAAGGTGTCCTTTTTAGGACATGTGGTGAGCAAGGATGGAATCTCTGTTGAATTCCCGCCAAGATTTCAGCGGTGATGGATTGGAAGAGACCTTCTACTCCAAAGGAGATCAGAAGTTTCTTGGGCTTGGCCGGATACTATAGGAGATTTGTGGAAGGGTTTCTCCACGTTGTCCGCTCCGATGACCCGGCTTACGGAAAAAAATGCCGCCTTCATTTGGAGTGATAAGTGTGAGGAACGCTTTCCAAGAGTTGAAGAGAAGGTTGTGTACTGCCCCAATTCTGATTCTGCCTTTTGAGGGAGGTAGAGTATGCAGTGTATGTTGATGCTTCCCACATTGGACTTGGTTGCGTTCTGATGCAAGAGGGGAAGGTGATCGTCTATGATCTAAGCAATTGAAGGTTCATGAGAAGAATTACCCTACTCATGGTTTGGAGTTACGACGGTGATCTATGCCCTGAAGCTGTGGAGACACTTACTATATGGCGCGGTGGTGCAAGATTTATACCGATCATAAAAGCTTGAAGTATGTATTCACACAAAAGGAGCTGAATTTACGCCAACGCCGGTGGTTAGAGTATGTTACTGATTATGAAGTGGACATCCTCTATCATCCTGGTAAGGCTAATGTAGTAGATGATGCGTTGAGCAGAAAGACCGCGCAGATCTTCAACCTTACCGTGCAGTTGTTGGTTGAGGAGTTCCTTTTGATGGACATTTCTGTAGGCGATAGTGTCGGGCCCTCTCGCTTGGAGGCAGAAGAGACTTCGTGGATCACCCTCACAAGGTTACATCAGAATGAAGACCCAGATCTTCAGCATCTCCGAGGAAGGACAGAGAAGGGAGAATTGCCTGACTTCTCGATAGACGAAAATGGTACTCTAAAGTACCGAGGTAGATTTTGTTATTCCCTCGGCGGGCAATATTCGGACTAGGATTGCGATGAAGCACATGGTTCTACTGTGTCCTACCACCCTGGTTCTACGAAAATGTATAGAGATTTGAAGCAGATTGTGTGGTGGTATGGAATGAAGAATGACATAGCTAAGTTTGTGTCTGAGTGCTTCACCTGCAAGCGTGTCAAGGCAGATCACAAAAGGCCTGGTGGCAAGTTGACGCCTTGGACATACCTGAGTTGGAAGTGGGAGAGTTTATCGATGGACTTTATTACTAGTTTGTCAAGATCTCCCCGAGGGCATGACTCATTGTGGGTAATTGTTTGATAGACTGACGAAGTGTGCTCACTTCGTGCCTTTCAAGATCGGGTATTCTATGAAGAAGATAGCAGAGTTGTATTTGGATGAGGTCATCCGTTTGCATGGAGTGCCAGTGAGTATCGTGTCAGATCGAGACTCCAGGTTTATGTCGCGATTCTGGCAGAGCTTACAAGGAGCTTTGGGCACCGACCTCAGGTTTTCGATCGCATACCATCCGCAGACCAATGCTCAAACGGAGCGAATTAATTAGATCGTGGAAGATATGATCAGATGCTACATATTGGAGCATGGTGGAGCTTGGGACGAGCGCCTCAGACTTATGGAGTTTGCATATAATAATAGCTTTCAAGAAAGTTTGCAGATGGTCCCGTTTGAGGCTTTGTATGGGAGGCGTTGTAGGACTCCCTTGTTTTGGGCCGAGGTTGGTGAGAAGCCACTGCTAGGTCCGGAAGCCCTTGAAGAGATGAGTATTGCTGTAACTCACATTCGGGAAAAGCTCCGTGTGGCTCAGGAGCGTTATGACGAAGTACGCAAATCAGCGAAGGGTTGAGCTGGAATTCTTAGTTGGGGACTTGGTTTTTCTGAAAGTTTCTCCGATGCCTGGTGTTAAAAGATTTGGGAGGAATCATAAATTGGATCCCCGGTACGTGGGACCCTTCCAGATTGTTGAGCGCATCGGAGTGTCAACGTATAGGATGGATTTACCTGCTACCTTCCCCGGCGTCCATGATGTGTTTCATTGTGAGTCAGTTGCGGGAGTGTGTTCTTAGTGATCGTCGCGTCCTTGACTCGGTGCCCCAGTTGCAGCCTAATCTTTCATATGTTGAAGAACCTGTTCGTATTTTGGGAGGCTCAGGACCGAGTGTTGCGGAGAAAGACAATCCCCATGGTCAAAGTTCTTTGGCGAATCAAGACGTCGAGAGCGCGACGTGAGAGTTGGAGTCAGCGACGAGGGAATCTCATCCGCATCTTTTCTCCTAGTTTTTTTCTGGTAAGTCATTCATTTGTTAGCCTTGACTATTCCTGTTGCTTTAGTTTGAGTTGTGTGTTAAGTTTCGGGACGAAACTTTCTTTTAGGAGGGGTGACTGTAACGCCCATGATTTTCCGGTAATTATTTAATTCAGTGATGGCGTGTTTTATGACGTCAGGGGCGCTACTTTTAACGTCGAGTTAGCGGCGCGTCGCCGTTTTCGCGTCCGTTTGGGTCAAGTCGACCAAATTTTGAGACGACCCGGAATTGGAGAATTCTTACGTTAGGAAATTAAATTATTTAATTTTAGACTTGCCCGTCAAGTTTCGTTGCGATCCAAGCCATTTTGGAGCATCGACGCATTTTAGAAGATTTGTACGTATTTAACGTTCGCCGTAAACTTCGGCCATTTATATCTCGAGAACGAACGTCGGATTTTGATTCTGACTTCACCGTTGGATTCGTAGCGCCGCCTTCACCTTAGGCGAAATTTTCGTTGGGTTCGGCGTTCGTTTAGTTTTTAGTAGTAATATAATAATAATAATATTATTATTATAATAAGATCATATATATATATGATTAGTCTAGCTCTGTTCGACGATCCCCCCCCCCCCCCCCCCCCCCCCTCCATTATCCGTTCGAAGGTCAGTCATTCCATTCGTCGATCTCCAGTCTATTCGACGATCGAACCTCCTCTTTTGTTCGTCGATCCAGCCGTCGCATTTCGTGGATCAGCTCCCTTCCATTCGTCGACCTCCTCCATTCCGTTCGACGATCCAGCTTCCTCCCTTTACGTTCGCTCTCCATTTCGACGACACAGCATTATTATTATTATTAATATATTAGATATATATGTAAATATATGTATGTATATATATATTAAAGCTCCTGTCCGTAAACCAACCCTTCTCTCCTTATTTTTCATCTTCTTTCTGGCCGAACTAGAGAGCGAGAGACGGAGAGAGAGAATTTTTCGTGAACCTTCCAGTCGCCGCCGACGGAGCTCCGGTGGACGAAATTTTCAACCGAGCATAGATCCGGAAAGCTCTCGACGAGAGCTTCGCGTTCGTGGTGAGTAATTCTCGTTTCTTGGACTTTTCGTGTTAGGGTTTTCGGCCCTAACCTTCATTTTGGCCATTTTTCTGTAGATCTCGCCTCGTCGTGCCTCCTTTTGGGCCGATCTACGACGAGGAGTTATCCGGAAGACGATTCCGGTGAATTCAAAGCAAGTGGTGATCTTGCTCTTCCTCTTTGCTAAGCCCCTTTTTCTCGCCTTTGCTTCCAGCATTTAGTATTATGCAGAGTTAGTTATATCATCTGCTTCACTTTTGTTTTTTTTTCTCAATATAAAATTTTGCTCATCTTGTTGACCAAAAATGCTACCTTATGTTCTGATGGGTCTCGCCACTTTTCCTTTTAAATTGATAAATTCTGTTGGAGGTCGTACACGATGTTGGCGGTGCCACCGGTGCGATGCTCTTTTAAAATAATAATTCTGTTGGAGGTCGTACACGATGTTGGCGGTGCCACCGGTGCGATGCTCTTTTAAATTAATAAATTCTGTTGGAGGTCGTACACGATGTTGGCGGTGCCACCGGTGCGGTGCTCTGAGGGTCGTGACGATGTGAGATGGTATTATCCCCGCACGGCTTCTCCTTTTCTGATGAGCTGATCAGTCTCTATAATTTGAACAAGAGTAACAAGAATAATAATTTGAATGTTGGAGGTTATCTGCTTATGGCGAGTTTTGACCTTGCCTGTTTTCACACCTTTGTTTGGTGAGTGTTTTTCTGCTGACTATCAGTTACTTCTGCTGCTTCTTTTTTCCTGTTGATTATTTACGGCTAGCTTTGTTATCACTGATCCTTGCAACTACCGTTTCCCTCCGGTCTCGTGGAGGTTGGCTTACTTTCTTGTTTTCTGCACCACTTGTAACTTGTTTTTGAGGTGTTCTTTCTTTGAATGCCTGAGGTTCTGGACAGTAGCAGGTGTTAGTGTGGAGTTGCGTTGGTTGCAATTTTTTGACCCTCTTGAGGTAGGGTTTTTGTGAACTTGTCGGCCCATGGGTTCGTGTCAGGTGTCGACGCCCATGGTGCTGTTTGGTTAGACTTTTGCTACACTGCTGTTGTTACTTGTTGTTTACTTTTGGACGCTTGTTCTGGAATGGTTAGATATGGTTTGGCTTGATAGCCCCCTTGCTTAGATATGCTAAGGCATTTGGAGCATTGCATATCATGATTTGAAATGTTAATCTCACTACTTTCTGCGCATGATAAATCTACTTTAATATATAGTAAATCTAGACGTACGATCATGCATGGCGCACCTCACTTGGTCTTCATGTACACTTAGGCCACTAAGTAACTAAATCAAGTATTTTCCGCTGCGTAAAACTATATTTTAAAAGCGTGGACTAGTTGATCCACCTAGCCGAGGGACACGGCTTTATTAATTTTTTGCATGAATAATATTTGAATTACCTTGAGTTAATAACAATAATTTCTTTGAACTGCGAGGGACGATGAGTTGCCTAAACATCAGTAGGTGTCCCTTACGTGACGTGGCATCACAATGCGTAGCTTTCCCTACTCTGATAGCATTTTAAATGTTGGGAAAATGCGGGTTGTGACAATAGGAGGGGGAGTAGAAAGAGTAAACTTATATGTTGGGAAATTAATTTATCTTAACCCCTAGAAATGAGTAGAAAATGAGTTATCAGAGCAGAAAATTGGTTTAAGTAAAACATGCGCCGAATAGTAATCGACGCAACATCGAAGTGCAGACGACGTTCTTCTCAAAATGAGTCGAAGTAATTCTAAACAGAATTCGACGTAACCAAAGTCGACGTAACTCTGATTTCTAGTCGACGCACCTCTGTCGACGCTCTTTCCATATTTTCTTCTCGACGTCTAGCCAGGCTGAAATCGACGCTTACGTCGAATAGTAATCGACGCACGTCGATTTCTGTGGCAGATTCAAAAACACGCCAGACCTCTTTCCTTCTTTCTGTAGATCTGAAATTTATGAAATTATATTATTCTTTTCTAGCCATTTTGAATCAATCTTTTCTTCTAAATGATTCTTGGCTAATTTGATTAAGATTATTATGGATATTATTTGAAAATAGAATGATCTCTTTCCTTCTACAGAAATAATGATTATGGAAACTTTTCTTTCTTACTATTTCTCTGACTGCTAATTGATTATCCTCCTATAGCAATATTTTTGAATAAACAGAGCTATAAATACAGAAGGAGGTCGAAAAAGAAGAAAGAAGAAGTGATCCACTCCATCCATTTGAAAAAGAGGAAAGCTCCCAAGTGAAAAATGAGAAAGCTGAGAAAAGTGAAAGAGTGCTGCAGCAAAGAAAGAGCCTTCTTCTTCTCCTCCTTCTAAAGCCATACTGCTGTCATTCCTGAAAGCTCTCACTAAAAGAGAAAAAGGCCTACAATCTCCTTCTCACTATAGAAGAGAGATTTCAAATTCACTATACTTGTGCTTCTAATCTTCTTGCTAGGAAGAAGATTCTTTCTTACTTTAATTGTTTTTCTTCTACTTCTTCTTCTTATTCTTATTTCACTCTCAAATTGTGTAAAAGAGTTTTTAGAATCTTTATTCAAAAAATTCAGTTGTAGTGGTTCTAAGAGTCTCCTTATCAAAAGACTCAGGCTGATTCTAAGAGTCTCCTTATCAAAAGACTCAGTGCAAGATAGTGAATTCCTACCAAGGGGGTAGAAGAGTGGACTACCCAAAGTTTGGGAACCACTATATTTCTTTGTGTTGTGCTGTGATTTTCTTTTTGCTTAATTCTTGTTGGTGTGTGGGAAGCTTAAATCTGTGAATATTACACACATATATATTTATTAACTTTGCACAAAATATTTTTAAATCTCTATTCACCCCCACCCCTCTAGAGAATTCTAGTAAGGCTAACTGTGCACTTTCAATTGGTATCAGAGCTAGGTTGATCAAGCTCCTTGATCAAAAAGATCCTACCTCATATATATATATATATATATATATTTCTAAAAATTTTATGGCACAAATCAAAGATTATGCTTCCACCAGACCACCAATTTGCAACCTTGAAAAGTTTGCACTTTGGAAAACAAGAATTAGGATCTATATGAATTCTATTGATGAAGATTTGTTTAATGTTATTTTGACAGGTCCTCCCAAGCCCTATAGAAAGGACTCAAGTGGTAAAGTGACTCAAACACTTCTCCCAAGGGCTGAGTGGACAGTTGAAGAGAAGAAGGCAGGAACAAGTGCTGCAAAAGCTGTGAACAT
Organism: Dactylorhiza incarnata; assembly: GCA_033032865.1. NCBI lineage: Eukaryota > Viridiplantae > Streptophyta > Magnoliopsida > Asparagales > Orchidaceae > Dactylorhiza > Dactylorhiza incarnata. The sequence continues at coordinate 150,504 of JAWHQI010000750.1, forward strand.
TCTTGTCTCAACCCTCTCAGATGAAATCTTTCAAAAGGTTGTTGACTGTGAATCAGCCAAAGAAATCTGGGAGGCTCTTACAAAGATAGTAGAAGGAAGTGCTGATGAAAGGAAAGATAGAAAAGGCTCTATTGATCTCCCAATATGAGAACTTTCAAAAGAAGCATGAAGAAAGCATATCTGAGATGTATGACAGATTCAGTCTGATCATCAATCAATTAAGGAGCTTGGATAGAGAGATATCTCTCAAGGAGATCAATGACAAATTGTTAATGAGTCTCCCAAGTTCATGAGACTCAAGAATATTGGCAATAAGGGATACTAGAGAACAAAAGGAAATCTCAACAGATGCCCTCTTAGGAAAACTCAAATCGTATGAGCAACTCCTGAAACAAGAGAAGAGAAGGAAAGAATGGAAAACACTCCAACCTCCTCAAAAGATAGAAACATTGCATTAAAAGCAACAGAAGAGGAAACCCCTGTTACTGAAGAAGAATTGTTCAGCCTCCTGGCCAGAAGATTCAAGAAATGGGTCAGGAAAGATGGGTCTAGAAGGAGAGAGTCAAAACCAAGGTATGATAAGACTCCTACTAAAGAAATTATTTGCTACTCCTGCAGGAAAACTGGACATATTGCTCCAGAATGTCCAGAAAATGCTGAGAAAAAGAAAGATCTGAAAAAGAAAGATCTCAAGAGGAAGGAGAAGAAGAAAGAAAGAGGCTTCATTGCATAAGCTTGGAGTGAAACAGACTCTGAAGACAGCACCTCATCTAAAAGTGACAGTGAAGAGTCTAAGCAAGAAGACCTATGCTTAATGGCTCTTGGAAGCTCAGAAAAAGAATGTGTTGCTGAATTATGGAGTGAAACAGGTTCAGAAGGAAGCATCTCTTCTGAAGATGAAAAGAAGATAGCCTTATTCTCATAGAGGAATCTGAGGATAAGGATGAGGTAAGCATTTTTGATGAAATAGATTTTCTATGTGATGATTTCAAAGTGATTTTAAAGGACTCTGTTTAGATCAACTAAAAGCTAAACAAGAAATTAAGGATCTAAAAGAACAAATCAATATGAGAAAAATAGAGGATACATGTTCAAAAAATTATGAACTAAGGTGTGAAATCTATAAAATAGAAAAGGAAATACAAAGTGCTAAAATAGAAAATCAACTCCTTAAGAATAAGGTTTCCCAGACAAAAGCTTTTGAAGAATCTATAAAAGCCAGAAGCCAAACACTTAAAGAAATCACTGAAAAACAAACAATCAGACATAAGAATCTGGGGCTAGGGGATGATCCTTCAACCAGTTCAATACCATCTACCAAACCTGCTTGGATGAGCCCTGTTAAATTTACTAAACCCATAAAATCAACAAACTTAGAAGAAGACTCACAGAATAAAGAAGAAGACTTCACCTTCAAGGACATAGACCATTTTGATGAAACATCATACTATTCAGATGAAGACTCTCAAACTCCTCCTAAGAAGGCTACTAGGCCAAAAGAAACAATTCATAAAAAAATAAATCTCCAACCAGAAAAAAGGGAAGAATAAAATCTGTGAAGACACAATTACGTCGACTTCATATCGACGTATGAATGACAGTACGTCGAATTCTACTCAACGCAATCTCTTAGATGCTTCGACCTCAAATCGACGCATGAATAACATTACGTCGACTTACAATCGACGCAACTACTTCCATGCATCGATTCCAGATCAATGCAATCTAGAGAAAGCGCCGAATACATATCGACGCAACTCTCAACATACGTCGAATAGATATCGACGCATAAAACCTCAGAACAACTTAAATACAGGACATATCTATCCTTCAAAAATTTTCTATCTTAAACCCCATTCAGGACCCATTCATCCTGATCAAAATCTCTACCCTTATCAAAACTTTTATCCTAATCAAAATTTCTATCCCAATCAAAATTGTTATCATAATCAACATCTCTATCCCTCTCTAAACTCAAATTCACATAATCTAAAGACAATCAGGTGTTATATCTGTAATAAACATGGCCACATTGCCAAACAATGTTGGCACAATCAATCCAATTGTCTATAAAATTAGTCCAAGGCTGACTTAGAAAACCTTAGGAAGAATTAATCTCTCAAGAAAAACTTAGAATTTTCAAGACAAAATAAAAGTCACGTTGATTTCTAAATCGACGCATCGTCGATAGGAAACCCTAAACCATTTCCGACGCATACATTGACTTCCACTCGATGCAACATCAACTTCATGAAAAAGAGCGGCAATACTAAAATATTTTCGGTCACATCTACTATAGTACCGAATAAACCTCGAGTTGTGTCTCGTCTCGACGTTTCACCAGACTTAAATAAACTCTTCAGTTAGAAATCTGCACACTTTCTGCATCTCTCATCCTTCTCATTTCTCAGTCCAGCCATCTCTTCCTCTATTTCACTGACCTAAATGGCTCCCAAGATCAACTCTGGTTTCGATATTGATCTTGAATCCTTCCAAGTGGCCGCCGAAAACTATAAGAGCATCATAGCTCTCTTCACTGAAGCTGGTCTAGACAAACTCATTTCTACAAGATGCAGACTCCTAGAGACAGAACTCACTGAGTTAATGAATCATGCTCAAATATCTGAACAAGGAGAGATCACAGGAACACTCTACGAGACACTTGTCGCAATCTCTGCAGAACACCTTAGGGACACTTTTGATCTTCCATCAAGTAGACTATCCTTGTTCAAATCAGAAAGGGAAAGTAAATTATTTTCTAAGAGTAACTAAATTAATCGCCATCATCATTCCCTTATCAGGTGATGAACCTGTGGAACTCACCCTGAGGAAATCAAAAATCTATTACTCATCATGAAGTTCTCCAAAGATAAACCAATCCACCTGAAGAAAATAGATTTCTCTGATGAATATAGGCTATTGGCAGACATAGTAGGAAAAATTCTACTATGCAAGATCTCTGCCCATGATGCAGTGCCCAAACAACAACTGAACATCATGGGGGCCCTTGTGCTGAAAAAGAAGGTTGACTGGGCCAGCTGCTTACTAAAAATGATAGGCTACAAATATTCTCACAAAGAAAATGCCTATATGAGGATCATGAGTCAGGTACTCCTCCACTCCTTCCCTGACCTATGTAGGTCAAAAGGAATTCCCATTCCTCCTGGAAAAGGATGTCCATAGCCCTCTTCTCAAAATGGACCAGGCAAATCCCCAAGCCTGGCTCCATTCCTAAAAGGACTCCCTCTCCTCATAATTCTCCTGTGCATCCATCTTCCCCTCCTCCTCAACATACATACATCTCTTCCCTACCAACATCATCCAATAGAATCGAACTTTTTATTGATCCCGGCACTTGGGAGCCTATGGATGAAGATATGGTCTCTATGGACCCCATTGAAATTCATTCAGAGGAGGAACCTTATAGAGATCGCATCTATTTTTATCAAAGAAAAACAGGTTTAACTGACGCTGTTCAAACGGGCGTAGGTCGACTAAATAATATTCCATAGCAATTGGAATTATGGATTTTCAGTTTATGGGAGGTAGTATGGATCCGTAGTAGGTGAGAAAATCACCCGTTTGATCGAGTATGCTACTAATCGATTTCTGCCTGTCATTATTGTGTGTGCTTCTGGAGGAGCACGCATGCAAGAAGGAAGTTTGAGCTTGATGCAAATGGCTAAAATATCTTCTGCTTCATACGATTATCAATCAAATAAAAAGTTATTCTATGTATCAATCCTTACATCTCCTACAACTGGCGGAGTTACAGCAAGTTTTGGTATGTTGGGAGATATCATTATTGCTGAACCTAATGCCCACATTGCGTTTGCGGGGAAAAGAGTAATTGAACAAACATTGAAAAAGACAATACCCGACGGTTCACAAGCGGCTGAGTATTCATTCCATAAGGCTTATTCGACCCAATCGTACCACGTAATCCTTTAAAGGTGTTCTGAATGAGTTATTTCAGCTACATGGTTTCCTTCCCTTGAATCAAGGTTAAAAAAAAAAAAAATATTTTAAAAAGGAAGCTAGGTTCAGTTATTTTATTTGTAGCGAATAAGCATTAGTTCATTGTAATCAAAAAAACAAACGAAGAAGATGGTGTTTTATTTGGGAACATCAATTATAAGTGTAGTAAGAGTCAGAAGTTTTGGATAATTACTCCGGATCCATTTTTTATTCTACCTCTCTTCCTGATTAGGAATAAGCATCTCTCTCTTTACAAGTATTGACAAGAGAAAAAAAAAGTTTCTTTCTCCTTCCGAAAAATATGGGAAAGAAAAAAAAAAAAATTTTAAGAAAAATAAATAAGAAATCCCAAATCAAATATAAATTTAAGAATATAGAATCAAACTATTGACCGAGAACTCCCCCTTTTTACTAGGAATCCCTGTTTGTTGGATAAGATTGGTTAAAGTCGCGAACTCATAATAAATTCTTTCTATCTTTTCTTTCAAAACACCTTTTTTGAAAGAAAAGATAGAAAGAAGATAAGGATAGGAGAAGAAGAATACAATTTCTACATTCCTTATTCCTTGCACTTAATTTTCTTATTAAGTACTTCATATTTTATCTAATAGATAGACTTATTATAAGATATCTTTATAATTATAATAGGTACAAATATGAAATCGAGGTACCCATTCTATGATAAATTTGAACTTTCCCTCTATTTTTGTTCCTTTAGTGGGCCTAGTCTTTCCGCAATTGCAATGGCTTCTTTATCTCTTTATGTCCAAAGAAATAGATTGTCTAAATGCGATGGGACAAAATCTCGTCACAACACTGGATCATCCATCATACAGATACTTTTTTTAATGTAATATGACGGGATATAAAATTTGTGGCCCTTCCGAAAACAAACAGAAGAGTTGTTATGTATGCGGATGCATAATATACGCATTAATGCATATATATGCGGTTATAGCTTAATAAATGAACTAATGAAATTCAAATGATCAGCAATCTTTTTTGAAAATAATTGAAATATAAACTCAATGTATCCTAACCAATTATTCCTAATGGTTCACCGCTAGTTGATGAAAGTTACTTTGGGATCAAGCAAGAAAAGTGAAGTCAAATCCATTTGGGTTATTCTCTCAATTCCAATCGAATGCAACTGGATCTAGTTATAGTATGAACTGGCGATCAGAACATATATGGATAGAACTTATACCGGGGTCTCAAAAAACAAGTAATTTTTGCTGGGCCTTTATCCTTTTTTTAGGTTCACTGGATTCTTAGTGGTTGGAATTTCCAGTTATCTTGGTAGAAATCTTCTATCCATATTTTCGTCTCAGCAAATTATTTTTTCCCACAAGGGATCGTGATGTCTTTCTATGGGATCGCGGGTCTATTCATTAGTTCTTATTTGTGGTGCACAATTTCATGGAATGTAGGTAGTGGTTATGACCGATTCGATAGAAAAGAAGGGATAATGGTGCCTTTTTCGTTGGGGATTTCCTGGAATAAATCGTCGCATCTTTCTTCGTTTCTTTCTGAAAGATATCCAATCAATCAGAATGGAGGCGAGAGAGGGTCTTTTTCCTCGTCGTGTCCTTTATATGGAAATCAGGGACAGGGAGCCATTCCCTTGACTTGTACTGATGAGAATTTGACTACACGAGAAATTGAACAAAAAGCTGCCGAATTGGCCTATTTCTTGCGCGTACCGATTGAAGTATTTTGAAATGAGCTGAGAATAAATCTCAGCATGAGAGAAGGAACTTACTAATTCTCAGTTTCAAACAACTGAAGCTTATTAAAAATGTTTATTCCAGCAAAAGATGCTATATTCTATTTACTCGTTCCATTGAGGCAGCAGTCCATGTATATTATACATCTCAAAGCAGAAGGACGCATATGGAACAATTTTAATAAAATAGAATCTCACTAATAAAATATCTTAAAAGGATCCCGGTAGGGTTCGTCTTGAAGTCCAAATAATAAATGGGTTTTTTGAGTCTTCATCGAAAGAAGAAATGAAGATGAAATAGGTTCCAATTTGCCTAATTGAGATCTCTGGAATCTGTAAAGAATATTTACTTCTTTTTTTCATTCAAAAAAGGGCCCTTCTTCTATTCTCTATGTTCTATTCTCTATCCAAAGACTTCATTATTATACAAAAACAAAAATAGGAAAAGATCCATAGGTTCGATACTTTGTTCTTGTTAGAGTTATAGGCTTTTGTTATATAACTGGTGCTTCATAGAAATCTCAGATAGAATCGACCAATGAAACAGGTTCATTAACAATTCACATCACAGATAAAGAATGAAAAAAAGAAAGCATTGGCTTCCCTCCCATATCTTGTGTCTATACTCTTTTGCCCTGGTGGGTTTCTCTATCATTTAATAAATGTCTAGAAACTTGGGTTCTTAGTTGGTGGAATACCAGGCAATCCAAAATCCTTTTGAATGATATTCAAGGGAAAAATGTTCTAGAAAATTTATGGAATTAGAAGAACTATTTCTTTGGACGAGATGATAAAGGAGTACTCGGAAACACATATGCAAAGACTTCGTATAGGAAAACAATACAATTGGTCAAAAGACACAATGAATCTCATTTCCATATCATTTCGCATTTCTCGACAAATCTAATCTGTTTCGCTATTCTAAGTGGTTATTTTGTTCTGGGTAATGAAGAACTTTTCATTCTGAATTCTTGGATTAAGGAATTTATCTCTAACTTAAGTGACACAATCAAAGCTTTTTCGATTCTTTTAGTTACTGATTTATGGATCGGATTTCACTCGACCCATGGTTGGGAACTAATGATTGGTTTGATCTACAACGATTTCGGGTTGAGATGATCAGATTATATCTGGTCTTGTTTCCACTTTTCCGTGATTCTAGATACAATTGTGAAATATTGGATCTTCCATTTTTTAAATCGCGTATCTCCTTCGCTTTGTAGTAATTTATCATTCAATGAATGAATGAAGAATTTATTAGATTTCTTTATATCAATATCAATCAAATCAGAATTTTTATTCGTGTATTTATTCGTGTATAAAGTATAAATAAATCATTTGAAATCTTACTTATTCTTTAGACTTCTACTTTTTCAATTAAAGGTATTCATACTATATTCCACCAGTACAATTCTTTCAGTACAATCAAGAAAATGGCAAACTTGTTGATAGGTAATTCTACTATACTACCTATCGAATTTATTGTAGAAATTCCGGGATCAATGATTGGACCATGCAAAATAGAAAGACTTTTTCTTGGGTAAAAGAACAGATGACTCGATCCGTTTATGTATCGATCATGATATATGTAATAACTCGAGCATCTATTTCAAATGCATATCCCATTTTGCGCAGCAGGGTTATGAAAATCCACGAGAAGCAACTGGGCGAATTGTATGTGCCAATTGCCATTTAGCTAATAAGCCCGTGGATATTGAAGTTCCGCAAGCTGTACTTCCAGATACTGTATTTGAGGCAGTTGTTCGAATTCCTTATGATATGCAACTGAAACAAGTTCTTGCTAATGGTAAAAAGGGAGCTTTGAATGTAGGAGCTGTTCTTATTTTACCCGAGGGCTTCGAATTAGCCCCCCCCGATCGTATTTCTCCCGAAATGAAAGAAAGATGGGCAATCTTTCTTTTCAGTGTTATCGTCCTAATAAAAGAAATATTATTGTGATAGGTCCTGTTCCCGGTCAGAAATATAGTGAAATCGTTTTTCCTATTCTTTTCCCGACCCTGCTACGAAAAAAAGACATTCACTTCTAAAATATCCCATATATGTCGGTGGGAACAGAGGAAGGGGTCAGATTTATCCTGATGGTAGCAGAGTAATAATACAGTTTATAATGCTACATCAGCTGGTATAGTAAGCAGAATAGTACGTAAAGAAAAGGGGGGATATGAAATATCCATAGTTGATACATCAGATGGACGTCAAGTGGTTGATACTATACCTCCAGGACCAGAACTTCTTGTTTCAGAAGGTGAATCCATCAAGCTTGATCAACCATTAACAAGTAATCCAATATAGGAGGGTTTGGTCAGGGAGACGCAGAAATAGTGCTTCAAGATCCATTACGAGTCCAAGGCCTTCTGTTCTTCTTGGCATCTGTGATTTTGGCACAAATCTTTTTGGTTCTGAAAAAGAAACAGTTTGAAAAGGTTCAGTTGTACGAAATGAATTTCTAGATATAGAGATTCCTTAAAATTTAGTAAAAGTGCAAAAGTCTTATCGATCTATAGAATAATGTATGGTTCTATAAGCCTTTTCTTTGTTTGTTTTTTTTATACTCTTTTTTTTTGCGGGATGTCTGAAACTCATTACTTGTATACAATTTAGAATAATAGAAAAGAAGTATATACATACTAAACGAATAGAATACAAGGCAAGGGCGGAAAAATGAAAAGAGAAAAAGTATAAAGTATTCCAAGACGACACAAGAAAAGTCTCTTTCTTGTGTCGTCTTGTATTGGAAGAATCATGATTTTCTCCTGGTCGCCAAAGATTCTTATTCTTTTTTTTTTTCTTTTCTATTTCTATATAGAATATAATATATAGTTTATTAGTTTAGTATAAAGAGAAAAGTATTTGTAGGATGTTTCATACGGATAAATATTGGATTATTCATAAAATAGATAGATTCCTCTATTCTT